>APFE031499798.1:0-11085 GCA_000404065.3 Pinus taeda
CTTAAAGCATTCCCTTTTAAGGTGGCTGGAAACAGTTTCAACTTTTGAGCATTAGTAACATAATCATAACTTCTGCATAATATATCAAATTCAAAAAGAAATTCATCCGGATCTTCAGAGGATAAACCATGAAAGTTAGGTAAAGCAGACAATGGAATATTTTTCATAGGAGTTATTCCTGCAGGGAGATCACTGATAGGAAATCCCAAGGTAGAGAGGGAATTTTCATCCCTTCTTTCTCCTTCAGGATCTACACGTCCTCCACCAAAGAAACCATCATTGTTTCCTTCCATTGTTGGCTCCCCTACTGCACTTGCTCGATCGTCAAGATCTTCTATTGGCTCTTTGATGTTTTCTACCGGTCGTCCAACGCTTTCTATTATTTCCTCAATGTACTCTGCTGATCTACTAACACTTTCCTCTGACTCTCCAGCACTAACTGCTGGTTCTTCTATATTTTCAGGACCCACGACTTCCTCTGTTTTGTAATCTGATTGAGGGGAGTGCTGAAGTTTTGATCTTCGAGAACTTAATCTCTGTGATGATTCAGCCTTTGATACAATCTCGTCAATAAAAGTTTTTCTTCCTCCCCTTCCTTTGCCTTTGCCACCTGTGGGGTTAGTTTTCTTCTGGTTTCCGCGTCCTCTCATACAATCTGCACATTTAAAAAGAAAAGATTAATGCTTTTGAAATCTATAATTACCTTCCCCGGCAACGGCGCCAAAATGTTGGTCGCTTTAATTTCTTTCACAATTCAAGCTCCACATAAATTGTCAACCCGAGGAAGTCTTTTATTTCAAAGATAATCACGCACTGGATATGCTCAATTTCAAAAGCAGAAACAATGTTGTAGTAAAAAAACCACACAATTATTAATCTCACCAATCTACTGATTCACACTTTACTTAATCAAAGTTGAAGTCAATTAAGCTATAGCATAAATAATTTCTCTGTTGCAGTTACAATCCAAACAAAGGAAGATCAATCTGCAAGGAAAGAAATCAATCAACCACAGCAGGAACAGGACCCTATTCCTTAGTTAGGAACTTCAGCACCTGATGCCTGACACTTAATCACACTGTAGGAAAGGTAACTTCAAGAGATCAAGACCCTATTCCCATGAACAGGAACCTTCAGCACTTGTTCTCTTGTTTCTAATCACACTGCAGGCAAAGGAAAGCAATTAATGGGAGCAGGACCCTATTCCTTTATGCAGGAATCTTCAGCACCTGCCTCCCAACATCATTCATTCATACAATCAATAGAAATGGATTTCTCAACTTCCAAGAGTGAATGCATTCAATACATGCAGCGCTAAAGAAACAGAGTATTACTAAACTGTGTAACTAGTGTCCAACAACAGAATTAAAGTGAAGTGCAAACAACATAAAGAATTAAACAATTTACAGGAACCAAAGGGTGAATCTTGTGAGGAAGGCGGGCCCTTTCCCTCTCACAAGATTCCTCGGGGGAAATAATTAAATTAGAACGCTCAAAGGAAGAATTTATTCATCTGTCAAAGTAACTGATACATTACAGATGGAGACTAGCTCTAGTTCTCACACAATATTCTCCTGTAGCTTTACAACAACGGACCCTCTCTAATGATGATGTCTCCTCTTTTTAAAGAGGAGACATCTTTTACAATTTACATGAGAGTGAATCTACGTTATCTCAAATCTGTTCTCTTTCCCAAAACAGGACTATTCTGTTCTTCCAAAAAAAAGATATTGTTGCAACAGAGACAACAAGAATGCTATCTTCAGGATAATCCAGGTAACCGTGTCTTCATGTTGTTGCTACTATTCCACAAAAATTTCTTCCAGAATCGCAAATTACGCATGACGGAATTTGCGTGCTTGACGGTTGTTTCAGCAACTGAGTCAGCTGTTTCAGCAACGGCCGCTTGTTCCTAGCAACACATATAACTTATCTGCGATCTTTGGACTTGTGTTAGCAACGATACACTTCAATTAATGATAAAATATAAGAGTATCATGGAATTAAATGTAAAACAGATTAAACATATAATAAAGAAGAGGTTTTTATATACCTTGGGATAAACTAGATGAAAATGATAATGGAATTCTTTCTAATCATGGTTATAAAAGTAGAATGGTGTCAAAGTATATAGCAAAAATGATACATAGTGGAGTCCTAACAGGAGGATGTTTGCTTCTTTAGTTGTTTCCTTGGTATTGCAGAAGAAATGGCCCACCTGTGTTTTAATCGTAAATTGGGATTTCTTCTTTGCTGCCACAAAATGCAACTCGTCCATGTTTATCATTTGTCTTATATACTCTAATGAGAAAATTACCATTGGGACAAACTTTGGCAACCATTAAGGTGGAAATTCACACCCATACACCCTGATTTCTATTTAATTCTGGTACAATTACCAGCCACCTATTTTGGTCTACTCACTGAGATGAACAAACCTTTTGATCTCAGGTCCTATCCTTGGCTCAACATTACTATTTAATAGGAAAGATACTTTGTATAAAAACTAATCAACATGCTCACTGAAGATAAACTCATTGGAATTCTTCCTTACCAAGGAAGTCTAATGAATCACTCATTGAGCATTTCCTTGCTCATCTAATTTATGCAGGGGAAACTGACACATATATGCCTGATGGTATAAAAATAGATAAACTAGGACTGAAGCATATTTAAAAGTTTCCTCTATAGAAAATTTCAGGAATTGCTCATGCATTGCATCTGCTAAAAAATCACTGTAGTGGAAGATGGAGGGTTTTTCACGTGTTGTAAAGACTAATAAGAAACCAATGATGGCCTCATCAACCCACTAATCAGATTGGTAGCCCAGTCAACATGAAACAATGGAGATAATTTGTTTTGTCATCTCATGAACATGGAGGATGAATAGTTAGGATTTTTCTTAGGGAATTGGTTATCCTCGGGGAGGAATGTTTCAAAAATATTTGCTTTGTGTGGGAAGGTGAGGTTCTTGTAGAATTCCATGAGGGAATCTACTATAAAAGGTTTCAAAGGTTCAAATTTTTTAATTTGGAGCATTTAAGAGATGGATTCGTAGGTGATTGTGAAAAGGATGTCATTATTTTGGGCCACAATTGCCCTGTGACTGGGAATATAGCGAAATTGGCACCATGAAATGAACTTAGGGAAGTGGTAGGTCTAAGGGAAAATGAATTGGGGTAGGGAGGAGTTCCACAGGCCCAATTCATCGCTAAGGTATATGAATTTCTGCTTTAAAAAGTTGTGGAGTTCATAAAAGGCAAATTCACAGTTGGTTTCAATCATTTTACACTCTTAGTCTACTATGGGTTGATGGTCGAAATCAATGACAAGGCATAGAAGGGGGTTTTCCTCTGTAGCCTTAGTTTTTCCTTTAGGAGCCATAATGGAAGGGAAATGAATAGGAGAATTTGAATTACCTAGGAAAGGTTGGTCAAAGACTGGTATCTGAGGTGCAAAGGTAACTTAGTTTGATGAGGTTCACAATGGCGATCCAGTTCACTGATTGGGCACTGTAATAATTTCTGGTCTGCTGACTATGCACTGGAACACGCTCTGATCACTAATATAATCAAAGAACAAAGGGAGGGAGACAGAATGGTTTTTGGCTTAATTTATAAGCGAAATAGCTTACCATTGCGATTAGGCAGTTAATGGAGCGGGTCTGTTATCATCGGAACAGCTACATAACGAGTGCAACGGGGGTGTCATGTGGTGGGGGTGAGTTGACATGGAGTGGGAGAGGATGTGACAATGAGGGAAGAGGAGTGTATAGGGGAGTGTCATGTGGCGTCATCGTATAGGGGTGAGGTGCGGACAAGAGGCACCACTTGGCGGAAGGGGAGTGGAGCAGGAGCGCGGGGTCAACAATCATAACAAGCGGGAGAGGGAAAGTGGATTTCGGGGGGGGGGGTTCAAACTCATCACCCGTCTTTTATCTGGGCAAGTGAGATCTAGGCCAACTTTATTACAAGTGACAAATATGTCGCATCAAATATAAACTCTATTAAACTATTACAAATTGTGATTTTATACAATGTGATAACTTTATTTAAAACTAATTGAACTTAATAAAAACTAATTTGACCATGTTTACACTCTACATTCAAATATTTAACTTTATTTTTAAGTATATTAACTTTATTTAACTCTAATTTAACCATGATTACACTGTGTGGTTAAATAATTATTTATTTTGACTAAACACCCTTTATTTACCCAAGTTTAATCACGCTTAAATGGTGTGATTAAACTATTAATCATATGTATCTAACTCTAATGTAGTATGGCATTTAAACTAGTTTCTCATCTTTAAACTTTATAAAGGTACTTCTCGTGCATTATTTTTTATTTTTTTGAAACGCAGTGGCATTTAAATTTGCTCACTTATTGGGGTATTTTCATTTTTTTTCATATATTTTTTATTTCTCGATTTTTTAATTTTTTTCATATATATATATTTGTATCCCCCTTTTTCTTTTTCTTTTCTATTTTTTCTTGCTAATAATTTGCAGGTTAAAATATTATTTACAATATCTCATATAAAACTCAACAGATAATCATCAATTGATCCTATAAATTATAGGACCCTAATAAACGGTCCTAGAGATTACTAATTTTTTTTCCTAAAATGTGATGCTTCATGTAGAGGTATTGAAGTGTTTTTCATGCAGGAAGGGTGCCCCTTAGCGTTTACTAACAAGTAGTTATGTGGCATCAATTTGGATAGATATGCGTATGAGTAGAGATGATGGTCATCGTTCATGCAATGGAGATTTGGTTCACATATCTCATAGGGTGGAATTTCCATATCAAGATTGATCATCACAGTATGAAGTGTTTTGTAGAATAAGAGTTATCATTAAAACAACATAAGAAGGTCACTAAGATGTTGGTATAATTACGAGATTAGATAAATGAGTAAAGAAAATGCATTGGTAGGTGCTTTATGTAAGAAATTTGAAGATGATGGATCCTTATTTGCGTTATATTTACTCATTCTAAGTTGGATCAATGAATCTCGTTGAGAATGGGTGGAAAATGATGGTTCAATTCATCCAAAGACTTTAGTAAGATCCAAGTTGTCCTAAGGTGGATAATACATGGTAGTGAGTTATGTTGAATTATAAAGGGTGCATTATTATAGTAAATTTTTTTTACCTTGAAACAAAGGATCTTAGAGGAATTGCATCAGTCATCTATAGTGGGTCAATTTGGATTTCATATAACCAACGAAAGTGATAGGTGCTTGTTTTACTAGGAAGGCGTGAAAACATGTTGAAAATGCAACAAGAAAGTCTTAATTTTGATTTTTTCCTTAATCAAATTGAGAAAATTTTGAATTTCCACATCATAAGACAACTTGGAGGAGTTAATTGAGGTGACATAGCACTATTCACTCAGTTAAGAACACTCAATTTGAGTTAATGAGTTGAATTTCAGTTTGTTTGTGTTGATTCCTAAAAAACATGAGTCTAACTTAGTTAATTCAAGTTAGGGATATGAAGTTCAGTTGTGCGCAGTGGGTTCCTAAATTTGAGGAGCCTAGGTTGAGTTAATTTCAGTTGTAGCAATTTAATCTAGTTAAATGGAGTTATGGTCAATTAAACTAATTCTAACTGATGGAGGAACTAGTGGAAGGTCAAGTTATGGAAATGAAACTTCAACCGCACTCAATGATCATCTAGATAACTAATAAATTAGCCTAAATTAGCTCACGCATGTAGAGAAATTGAGTTACCCGGTTGAGATGGAGATTCCAAGGAAATATACTATCAGTTGTAGCATATTCCAATGTGCACAGAAGGTGCATGCAGTTTGAGGAAGGACCTAGAAGAATTTCGCAATGTAGATGAGGGAATTTCCTAATTAATAGGGGCCTAATTCCTAGAGGAACAATGCAAGGAATTAGGAGCTTGGAGGGCTTGAAAACTGTCTAAGTATTGGCTAGGTTCAATTAGTCAAGCTGAGGATAGAATATAGAGGTGCATTTTCTGCTCAAGCTTGAGCAATCATATTGTATTAATCTAGATTCTTTTATTAATGCAATACAAATAGAAAGGGATTTTTCGCAGTTTCTTTCCCCTAGATAAATCTATGTGCATGTGTGATATTTCCTTTTGCATGTCTATGATTCTTGTTTTAGATGGTGAATTAACTTTCGCAGATTAGTAGAGTATCTTCAAGTCTTGTGATTTATCAAATTTCATTAGCAGTATTGAATATACAAATTAATTTCTACATGGTATTAGAGTTAAAATCACTATAGAGAAGAGATTTTGAAGTTGTCATTAGAGGATATTCAAATTTGAAGATCAATATTGCAGGTTTTCTTTAGGACTGAGAATATGGATTTCAATGGACTTAAGCTCAAGTATGCCTTGGAAGGCACCTCAAACTTTGTTGCATGGAAGATCCACATGGAGGCAATATTAGATGATAATGAGATGTTAGAATACATCAAGATTGCATGGAAGATCCACATGGAGGCAATATTGGATGATAATGGGATGTTAGAATACATCAAGATAGATGTAGCAAAACCCCAAGCATCTGATGGCCAAAATCTTGCTCAGTGGAAGAAGGATGTGGCCAAAGTGAGGAGAATCATATTGGAGGGAGTTTGAAATCATATTTTCTCAAATCTCCATGGAAAATAAACTTTGTTCATGATGTGGAAAGCACTGACAGAATTGTTCGAGAAAAATAGTGACCACAGGAAGCTAGAACTCAAGGACAAGCTTCAAAGTATCAAGATGTAAAAGAATGACACAATTTCGTAGTACCTGAGCAGGTTTACACAGTGTTGTGATGAACTTGGCAAGGTTGGTGTTAATTTCCCTAAAGAAGAATTGGTGGCTCTAACCCTTTTGGGCCTTCCCAAGAGCTAGCATAACTATCAAGATTTGATAAATGGTAGAGAGAAACTACCAAATTGGGAGTGCTTATGGTCTGACTTGGTGCAGGAGGAAATAAGGTGGAATACTAGAGGTGGGACCTCATCTAAAGAAGAGGAATAGGACTTTGCATTAGTCAATAAAGGAAGGAATGCCAAGAAGAATAAGTTCCAAGGTGAGGTTAATTACAACCAAGAGGGTAAGAAGAAAGACTTGTCCAAAATCAATTGCTTTCACTATCATGAATTCAAGCACTATGCCACAAAGTATCCGCATAGGAAGGCAAGCAAGAAGGAGCTTGGAGTAGCAACAATAGGTGAAGCTTTGGCTTCACAGTTCGAGCTTGATTTTACTCTCATTGCATGTGTTATCACTCCATAATTTTCCTAGGCTAAGGAAGAAAACTACAAAGGTAACCACAAAACCACTTTTAAAGCTGGGATCTAGCCCTTACAGCTTCAGAGAGGGATCTCTATGTATGATTTAGATTCATGCTTCATATTTTAGGCTAGCTCTTTAAGTTCGAGTAGGGTTTTTCATAAGTTTGGTTGAAAGATGCAGGAAGAGTCCATTGGGCATGGAGTCATGAAATTTTGAGTAATCAATTATAAAAAAAGCAGAGTAGTTGTAATAGGACAGGATAGGCAAAGTTTTGGATCTTATAGAGTGTATGTGGGGTGAATAGGATGAATATGATTTAAGTTCAATTAAATAAAGAGCATACTGAAATGAATTCTATATTAAAATAAGAAAGAAAACATGGATACTGCTAACAAGCCAGAGCGTAGTACACTTAAGAAAATTTGGCCCTTAATCTTTTTGAAAAAATAATGAGGGAAAAAACATATGGAAACTGATAAAAAGAAACAATTTAACATAAGAAATCACATCACCAATTTCTTGACACGGGAATCCTAGAAAAAAACTCTCTGTATTTCAGTAAATTTATCATTTTGAGTACAATCCATAACTTACATTAATGTACAACTTTGTTCTTTATACAAGTTCCAACCCTTACTAAGTCTTATTACAACATATTTATAGACTTCCTATTGAACTAACTTTGGATTCCAAAATAATATGTGACAGTTTCTGGAATATATATATATATATATATATATATATGAATAATAAACTAAAGATAAAATCAATCATTGGAAAACTACAGGAAAACTGGAATTGCTCGAACATCTTCAGCCCTTAAATCTGGAAATTGGTTCATTAATTTTGATCCTTTGCCTTAGAATCTATAATGGTTGAAGTTGTCTTCACAAAACCTGTTAGCTACCTTTTCAAACTTGATTAACTCTGCCACCTGTATCAACTAGTTGTCCCTTTGACTGTTATTTATGAGCCAAAAAAATCTAAAAATAATTGCATGCTTGTTTATGTTTTCCACCTAGTTGATCAATGAATTATTTGTATTTTGGAGTTAAACAAAATTTATGTGTTGACCTTTATCCCCATAGTCCTTTCCTTCGTCATGTTTTGATTACTTCATCATTGTGGCAAAATATTTGAGAAGAAAATATTTTGATAAGTATTTCCAAATATTTTGATAAATATTTCCAAATATTTTGCTTAAACCTGTAAATGAATTTCTTTTTTTTGGTAGGTAAGCACCCACGGGGGATTTGAACCAGTGACCTATCGCAAGGAATGCCTTAACAGTTCACCCATTCACTTTCAATCCAAAACCCTGTGGGCTACTTGTAAATGAATTTCATAAATAAAATCTCAAAATATTTCTTTGAATGATTTTATAAACCATCCTCTTGTTTTTAAATCCATGTCTCATTTTTTAAATCTATGTCTTGTTTTTAAACATATTTTATAAAAGCCATGAACTTATTTACTTCCCATGGATTTTAAAAACCATGTCTTGTTTTGCCATGGTTGGTAAAGTATATTTTACTTTACCATGTCTTTCTTCTCTGTAATTTCATTTTTACTCAACCTCCTTTTACTTTCTTATATACTTCGTAGACCTTCCCACCATTTTAAATCAACATGGGGGAAGCATGGTAAAGGTGAAACAATTTATTTTTATTTTTTTCGGGGGGGGGGGTGTGGTAGGGGGAACGTAGGTTAAGGCAACCCCCCCCCCCCCGAAATCCATCTATTACAATTGATTTAATTTTTCACTCATCTCGAGGCATAGAAGTTAAATGTATGAAGTGCTTGGAGGGGGGGGCGTAGGCTAAGGCATAGAAGTTTAATGTATGAAGTGCTTGAATTTTTTATTTTGACTTGATCTGATAATCACCCTATGAGTGATCTCAGTTAAGAATTATTAAATAGAGGTATTATAGACTCATGTGTCGGTGTGTGTCTAGGTTATTTAAGCAACAGATCGATCAGATTGCAAATACATAGACACTTGAAATGGAAGACAGCAGAGAAATACAGTAAGTAAATATAAGAACACAAGAAATTAATAGGGAGTTCACCCTATCCTCCAGGGCTACATCTCCGGTCCAGATTTCAGTGGTGGCCTTCTTTTATTGTGTCTTAAAGCAGAGAATTACAAAGAAGGAGCTCAATATGAGTCTCCTATCACAGGATAGCTTGGCAGGGTGGTTCTTGGATTTCCCAAGCCACTAGAGTACATAGACTCTTGGCCTTAACAGCTTTCTCAGCCTCTCGGGTCTACAATGGAAGGAGCCCAATGTGGTGCTCGGTCCTGACAGATCCCCTTCTGATCCAGGTGGATATTGGTGGCCACCTGCCAAGTCCATCTGGACCCCCATCATTGTCTCTTTCAG
This sequence comes from Pinus taeda, assembly GCA_000404065.3. NCBI lineage: Eukaryota > Viridiplantae > Streptophyta > Pinopsida > Pinales > Pinaceae > Pinus > Pinus taeda. The sequence continues at coordinate 9,662 of APFE031499798.1, forward strand.
CATTTTCAGTTTCCTTAATTATAGCACAACTTACTATTTTTAGCAGTTTTTCGGGTCCTGAACTTCCGGAGCCGTTTTGAGGCCCTAAACGACGTTTTTTGGGAATCTAGGGGCAACACGGGTCCATGGAACCAGTGTTGCCATTCCAACAATGATAGTTCTCGAATAGATCTTTCTAATGAGCTATTGAACGCGTCAAACGGAGATCGTATGCCAAAGTTACGACCCCGGGAAATTGATGTACCAATTTACCCAAAACGGGGCCCACAATTTGGCGTTTCATCTTCTAAGGGTCGGCTTTGGAATGTGAAAGGTTTTCCATTGTTTCTCAATAATAAATAGGCCTTCGAGCCTCATTGTAACACAAGTTCGGAACAGTTCAGAGACATGTAGCCGCACATCTCTTCTCAGAGATAAGCTACCATCGTCCTAGCTGGTTTATTTCCAATTCTGGTCGTAAGCATATTTCGGTATTTTCCATTAATGAAATGAAGTGTTATTCCCGCTGCATCTCTTTATTTATGGTTATCGCATCTCTGTATTTATGGTTATCTCTGTAATCTATTGCGTTCCTATTTAAATCCGGATCACTCAGGCATGTTTCCTAGAGATGCCCTTGCCCTTTGGATTTCTCTGTGTGTCTTTCCAATGAGTGCCATTTGCTCATAAATGGCCTCAATGTACTCCCACTGATCTGTGATGGACTGGCCAATATTGGCCCATAGTATCCTTTTGAGCTCAGATGTCACCTTGTCCAATGTGAGCTCCTTCTCTAGCTCATTTATTCTCTTTTTTAGAGCCTTTACCTCTCTTTCTCTTTCAGCCACATTCTGCTTAGACTTGTCATATTTCTCATTGATTTTAGCCAGAGTGTCTTTGGCCTGATTCAACACTGACATTTGAGACTCCAAGGCTTGAATCTCATTCCTCATCTTTTGCATGTCAAGGCTTTCATCTTGCTCTGTTGTTGGTGCTGAGGTGGACGGTGCTGCCTGTTGTGTCTGCTGACTGGGAGGGGCAGTGGTTTGAGGAGCTTCTTCCAGATTTATTGTATCTGGAGGAGGTTGTGAGGTTTGTCCTGCCTCCTTTTGCTGCAATGCTGCCTGAAGGGTAGCCTCTGATTCCTGCAGCTTCTCTTGTGTGTGGATGAGCTCTTTATATAATGTAACGAGCATAGCAGCTGCATCCTTGTCTTGTCTGAGCTGGGCAATCTCTTCTGTTTGAGGATGAAGAGTTGCTGGGATTTTTATCATTTTCCTCAATGCTGCCATATCAACATCCCTCAGCTTCAGGATCTCCTGTACTGCCTTGACATCTTTAGGATCATGTCCAAGCTCTATTATGATTTCCTCTAGAGCTTTGATCCTGTTGTCCTTTGCTTGAGAGGAAGCCCTTTCCAGCTCAAGTTGTGCAGTGGTATTATT
>APFE031499798.1:11105-45207 GCA_000404065.3 Pinus taeda
CTTTGCTCGATCTCTTTTAATTTCCATGCCCAAAATATAGTTGCAGCATCAAGATCTTTCATGTCGAATTTGGAGGACAATTGGGTCTTCAAATCCTGGATAATTTCTTTGTCATTTCCAACCAGCAACATATCATCCACATTCAAGACCAGATAAATAACACGGTTACCAATTAATTTAAAATACACACAGCGATTTGCTTTGCTTCTGGTGAAGCCAAGTCCCCATATAAATGTATCAAATTTTTTATACCACATCCTTGGTGACTGTTTTAACCCATACAGAGACTTCTTTAACTTGCATACCAGTTCTTTCATACCCTTCACCGTAAAGCCTTCAGGTTGCTTCATGTAGATTTCCTCTTCCAAATCCCCGTGAAGAAATGTTGTCTTCACATCCATCTGTTCTACCTTAAAATCAAAAGCACCAGCAATAGATAAAAGTAATCTAATAGAAGTTATCTTGGAAACAGGAGAAAACATATCACCAAAATTAATTCTCGGCACCTGGGAATAACCTTTTTCTACCAACCGAGCTTTGTATTTATCCACCTTCCCTTCTACATTTGTCTTCTTCTTGAACACCCATTTGCTGCCAATAGGTTTCCTTCCAGCCGGCAACTCCACCAGATCCCAAGGCTCATTTTTGTGCAAAGATTGCATTTCATCAACCATGGCCTCTTTCCAGAGTTTTCCATCCTCTGAATCCACTGCTTCCTTCACAGTTATGGGATCATCATCAGTGATAGAAAAAGCAAAATTTGAACAGAAAGCAGATGGACTATACCTTTCTGGCTACCTTCTTTCTTGAACTGATCTTCTCACAGCCGAAGTTTGTGGCTCTTCATCTTCTCATTCCTCCTCTGCTATAGAGTATGATTCTTCCTCCTTTAGTTCAAGCTATATCTTCATAGGTTCCTTTGGTTGGACTTCATGTTCAATAACATCTTTCACCTCTCTGAACACCACATCTCGACTGTACACAACCTTCCGCGTGACTAGGTTCCACAACTTATAACCCTTTAAACCATCCTTATACCCAATAAAGATGCACTTTTCATATTTACTATCCAACTTGGTTTGTTTCTCCTTTGGAACATGTACATATGCATCACATCCAAATACCCTCAGATGTGAAAGAGAGGGTTTCTTACCAGTCCATACTTCTTGTGGAGTCTTATCCTCCAACGCTGATTAAGGTGACCTGTTGACCAAGTAACATGTAGTATCCACTGCCTCTGCCCAGAACTCCTGTCCTAACCCAGCACTACTGAGCATGCTTCTTGCCCTTTCCATCAACGTCTTGTTCATTCTTTCTGCGACTCCATTTTGCTGAAGTGTATATGGAGTAGTCTTCTGCCATGCTATACCACACTTCTTACAAATTTCTTCAAATTCCTTGCTACAAAGTTCTCCACCATTATCTGTCCTCAGCACCTTTATTGATCCAGGTGGATATTGGTGGCCAACTGCCAAGTCCATCTGGACCCCATCATTGTTTCTCTCAGCATTTTCAGTTTCCTTAATTGTAGCACAACTTACTATTTTTAGCAGTTTTTCGGGTCCTGAACTTCCGGAGCCGTTTTGAGGCCCTAAACGACGTTTTTTGGGGAATCCGGGGCCAACATGGGTCCATGGGAAATGGACCATGTTGCCCTTCCAAAATGGTAGTTCTCGGATAGATCTTTCTAACGAGCTATCATACGCGTCAAACGGAGATCGTATGCCAAAGTTACGACCCCGGGAAATTGATGTACCAATTTACCCAAAACGGGGCCCACAATTTGGCGTTTCATCTTCTAAGGGTCGGTTTTGGAATGTGAAGGGTTTTCCATTGTTTCTCAATAATAAATAGGCCTTCGAGCCTCATTGTAACACAAGTTCGGAACAGTTCAGAGACATGTAGCCGCACATCTCTTCTCAGAGATAAGCTACCATCGTCCTAGCTGATTATTCCCAATTCTGGTTGTAAACATATTTCGGTATTTTCCATTAATGAAATAAAGTGTTATTTCCGCTGCATCTCTTTATTTATGGTTATCGCATCTCTGTATTTATGGTTATCTCTGTAATCTATTGCGTTCCTGTCTAAATCCGGATCACCTTCAGGGATGGCTCAAATTTCTCAAGCCCTCTGGTGCTCGATGCTGCCTTGGGTCAGCTCGACCCTCTATCTTCTCACTACTTTTTGCTCTTTCTATTTTCTTTCTCTGTTCTTCTGTGTGTGTGGGTGTGTTCCTTCTGTTGGTCTGTGCATGGCTTTAAAGCCACTCAAGCTCATGGCTATTTGATTCCTCTTCCAACTCTGTCGGATCGCCTACTACAACTTCGCTTGGAGTTCCCTGTCCCGGCGTCATCATCAGACTCACAGGGAGCAGCCACTTGTCCTCCTGCGAACTGCGCAAGCTTGCTTCGTCGGTTCGTTTCTTCAGTTACGTTATGGAACGAGTCATACGCCACCTTGGCGGTCAATTCGAACTTCAAATTCTTTCATATCGTGGCTTAATCCCCCGTCAATGCCATCTTATCCATCGGGTGCAATCTCAGTCGTTAGATCTAGAGCCCCCAGATCTGACTCCATTCGCTCGTTTCGCGCAGTTGACTTGCTCGACCTTTAGCGCGCGATGAGCGACAGTTCTCTCTCTCCTCCGCTTTCCACGCGTCGGGCATTGACTGGAATCGCTCCGTTTTCACCAAAAATGCTTATCGCGCGAGGGTGCCCCCAATCAATACCGTTGGTTTTTGGAGCGTGGGTCCCACCTTTGCCTTTAACCTTTCTCCCCACGGTTTTCTTGACTCTCATGCGACCAAGCGCTCGGAGCCTCTCCATTTCGAGGGTTTTCGCCCAGCGATGCGTAATTAGTGCTAATCGCACATCAAAAACTCCCTCCGTGTTCCGATCCGGGCTTCCCAGGGGCTAATTTCACCTCCTAGGCAATCTCCATGGTCCTCGGTCAGCGCGCTTTGACTGAGGTCCTCGTCGTTCCACGCTGGCTGCCAACTGCCACTGGTTTAGAGGTGTTTTTTATCGCTGCTCTTAATTCTTTGAAGTCTGTCCCGAACTGGTACAGTCATGGTTCTATTGATCATTCTTTATGGATCCAATTCGGATCGCAACCTTCCCACTGAAGAGATTTTGGACCACCGAAAGTTGGTTTTCTTTCAAGCATCGATTAAGTGAGGGTACTGTTGTCTCACTTGCCCAATCTCAATCCACTTTGCACTGCTCAGCTTTGAACCTTTGAGTCTAATTCTGAGGTACTCAACATTTCCTCTGCACGTTGTCCTCATCTTCCTATCTAAGATTGTTTCTTCCTACAATTCATTAAGATATTCAGGTAGTAGGTCATCAATAGAAGGCAATTGACTTTTCTCTTCAGGATCCTCAACCATTGAAGGTTCAAACAATCTCAAGCAATTTGCATTTACGACTGAGTAGATGTGCATGTAAGCTGGTAGATCAAGGTGAAAAGCATTCTCACTGATCTTCTCAAGTATCCTAAAAGGTCCATACCTAATAGGCTTTAGCTTTTTACCTTCACCTTGCATCCTATCCTTGCTGATATATAGCCAAACCTGGTCACCAACTTGGAAACTATGCTCCACCCAATCCTTGTCATGCCTTGCCTTGTATTTGGCTTGGCTCCTTTCCAGTTGTTCCTATACTGCCTGGTAGATCTCCTGGATCTATTCAATGAACCTAGTTGCTTTGTCCACATCACTGTGTCCATCAACGGTGGTGTCTTTACCAAAGAAAAAAATCCAAAGGAGACCTTGGTGTGAAACCAAAACAGGTTTCAAAAGGAGATCTCTATATAAAAGAATGTTTTGCTCTGTTGTAAGCATGTTGCACATAACACAAGTGTTCATCACAAAGCTTAGGATGTTTGCTACAATATCCTCTGAGTAGCTGGATCACTATCTTGTTAACTACTTCTGTCTGGCCATCGGTTTGTGGATGAAAAGTTGTGCTTTTCTTCAGTTGGGTGTCCATCAGCTCCCATAGACAGACTTGGGTTTAGGCCAGTTTACAATTACTGCCACTTTAGAGGGATCTATTTTCAATTCACCACCCCCTACTATATGACCCAAATAATTTAGAGAGGTTTTTCCAGATTCACATTTGGAGAGTTTAACATAAAGTTTTTCTCTTTTCAAAACATCTAATATATGCTTAACATGCTTTAAGTGTTCCTCCCATGTTTTACTAAAAATCAGAATGTCATCCAGATACACAATAACAAAATCATCAAGAAAAGGTCTGAGTACATCATTCATTAATCTCATGAAAGTAGCAGGGGGCATTGGTCAAGCCAAAAGGCATAACCAGCCACTCATACAATCCCTGCTTTGTTTTGAAAGCAGTCTTCCATGCATCTTGCTCTGCAACTCTGACCTGATGGTATCCACTGTGCAAATCCAGCTTGGTGAAATGAACAACTTCCTTCAATTGATCTAAAATATCATCTATGTGAGGCAGGGGATAACGATTTTTTATTGTTATCTTATTCAGTGCTCGGTAGTGAATGCACATTCTCCACGAGCCATCTTTCTTTCTCACCAAAACGATTGGCAACCCACAAGGTGATGTGCTCGGCCTGATGAACCCATTCTCGAGCAAATCCTACACCTGCTTCTTGATTTCAGCATTCTCTAAAGCAGACAACCTGTACATTCCAATGTTAGGAAATGGAACATCTTGCTGCAAAATAATATTATGTACTATTTCCTTTTTGGGTGGCAGACCTTTAGGTTCTTGAAACAGAACATCATACTCTGAAACAATCTTTTCTATATCAGCTTGTTTCCTAGCATTACAGCCCTCAAATATATTGGTTTTATCAAGTTTCTTTTCCTTTACAACCATTAGTAAGAATTGTTTGCACGGATTTATCATTCTTTTCATCTGCCCTGAGTTTATGAGAGTATAATTATTCTTGAGCTTATGAGCTCTTACAAAGTATTCAATTCCATCTTTAACAAGTAGATACTTGTTCTCAACTCTATAGAAAGTGGCTTTTCTATCATACAAGTAAGGACTCCCTAAAACAATTCCACATATATCCAAAGGAATTATGTCTAACTCAACCTCATCTACAAATGCTAACCCAAAAGAAAACTTGAGTTTACACTGTCTAGTCACTTGTAGTTGGTTCTTTATCATTCAACCATCCTAATGGGTATGGTTTCTTGTGAGATGTAGTTGTTAATCCCAATTTCTTTACAATTGCTTCAGAAATCAAATTTACTTGTGAGCCACTATCAAACAAAGTATCAATCTTTTGATGTTTGGAAACAACTTGAATATGGAAAAGCTCATGTCTTTTTCTCTCATGTTCTTCATCAATAATAGATTGAGAAGAATTACTATTAGATGCTTTAGAACTCTTACCTTTTATACCTGTGGCTTAAATGATTGTTTCATCTCCTGAGTCTGACCCCAAATCTTTCTAAATAGTTGCAGCAGTCTTCTTCTTCTTTCCCTTGGACTTCTTAGGTCTCAGCTCTAGATGCAGAATCCAACAATGCTCTTCATCATGCCCATCCTTTTTACAGTGAATGCATGAAGCTTTGCTTTTTTGTGCAGTGTTAGCCTTCCTTGCTTTCCACTTCTGCTTTCTTTTCTCCTTGCTCTTGCTTGCAGTGGGTTGGGATGCTCCCCCAACTTCTACATTTCCATTCTTTCCTCTAGCCTCTAGATGAGTAGCTTGTACAGATACCTCATCTATACTAGTGGGATTAAACATGAGGGTTGTATGCCTCATGTAGCTGTATAGACCACCAATGTACTTCAAAAGAGTCTCTGGTGAGTCTAATGAGATTCCCAGAATCAAGGCTCTCTTTCTAAATTCTTGAGTGTACCCTTGCACACTTTGCCCTTTCAACTACCGAAGAGTTTTCCAACTCGTCATGGCTTGTTGCATGTAGGCCAATGGATAGAATTGCTTCTTGATGGCAGAAACAAATTCACTCCAGACATAGATAGTCTTACCATGTCTTTTCATGTCAACTTGGGTTCTGCCTTCCCACCAAACTAAGGCAATGCCTCTTAGGCGTAGGCTTGCCAGCTGAATTTTGCTCTTTTCTGAGTCGATGTTTTGCACTCTACTATACACATCAATTTGTCTAATCCAATTGTCCAACTTTTCAGCATTTAGCTCTCCATCATATATAGGCAAATTGAATTTAACATCTAGCTTGATCAAAGATGCTTTCTTATTATGCAAGGGCTATTAGGAGGTGAGAAAGTTTTCCTCTTTCCCTTTTCCTTTTGAGTGGTCATGGGAATGAGATTCATCTTCTTCTTTATCTTATTTAGAGCCCGATGAACCTTCATCCTTATGCTTTCTAAAGTCCCTATACATTTCTTCTACCATAGAGTTTATAGCTACGAAACTCTCTATGAATTGAGGGTCTGGCCCCACAGAACCTTCCTCTGACATGGTCTTCTGAGGATAGACTCTCCCAATCTTAGGATTAGTTTCGACCAACTCTCCTTCTCCTAATTTGAGCTTTGATTTAGTGAGCATTCAACAGCTAAACCAACACAAGCTTGTCTAACCTTACAGCCTAAAGCTTTGATACCACTTGATCTGATAATCACCCTATGAGTGATCTCAGTTAAGAATTATTAAATAGAGGTATTACAGACTCATGTGTCGATGTGTGTCTAGGTTATTTAAGCAATGGATCGATCAAATTGCAAATACATAGACACTTGAAATGGAAGACAGTAGAGAAATACAATAAGCAAATATAAGACCATAAGAAATTAATAAGGAATTCACCCTATCCTCTAGGGCTACATCTCCGGTCCAGCTTTCAGTGGTGGCCTTCTTTTATTGTGTCTTAAAGGAGAATTACAAAGAAGGAGCTCAATATGAGTCTCCTATCACAGGATAGCTTGGCAGGGTGGTTCTTGGATTTCCCAAGCCACTAGAGTACACAGACTCTTGGCCTTACCATCTTTCTCGGCCTCTCGAGTCTACAATGGAAGGAGCCCAATGTGGTGCTCAGTCCTGATAGATCCCCTTTAGGGATGGCTCGAATTTCTCAAGCCCTTTGGTGCTCGATGTTGCCTTGGGTCAGCTCGGCCCTCTATCTTCTCACTACTTTTTTCTCTTTTTGTCTACTTTCTCTGTTCTTCTGTGTGTGTGGGTGTGTTCCTTCTGATGGTCTGTGCATGGCTTTAAAGCCACTCGAGCTCATGGTTGTTCGATTCCTCTTCCAACTCTATCGGATCGCCTACTACAGCTTCGCTCGGAGTTCTCTGTCTTGGTGTCATCATTAGACTCACAGGGATCGGCCACTTGTCCTCCTGCAAACTAAGCCAGCTTGCTTCGTCGGTTTGTTTCTTCAGTTACGTTATGGAATGAGTCATCCACCACCTTGGTGGCCAATTCAGACTTCAAATTCTTTCATATCATGGCTTAATCCCCTGTCAATTCCGTCTTCTCCATCGGACGCGATCTCAACTGTTAGATCTGGAGCCCCCAGATCCGACGCCATTCGCTCGTTTCGCGCGGTTGACTTGCTCGACCATTAGGGCGCGATGAGTGATTATTTTCTCTCTCCTCCCCTTGCCATGCGTCGGGTGCTAAGTGGAATCGCTCCATTTTCGCCAAAACTGCTTACCGCCCGAGGGTGCCCCCGATAAATACCGCTGGTTTTTGGAGCGCGGGTCCCGCCTTTTCCTTTAGCCTTTCTCCCCACTGTTTTCTCGGCTCTCCTACAACCGAGCGCTCAGGGCCTCTCCATTTCGAGGGTTTTCACCCAGCGATGCACGATTAATGCTAAGCGCTGCTAATCATGCATCAAAAACTCCCTCCATTTCCCGATCCGAACTTCCTAGGGGCTAATTTTGCCTCTCGCACAGTCTCCATGGGCCTCGGTCAGCACACTTTGATCGAGGTCCTCGTCATTCCACGTTGGCTGCCAATTGCCACTAGTTTAGAGGTGTTTTTTATCGCTGCCCTTAATTCTTTGAAGTCTTTCCCAACTTGGTACAGCCATGGTTCTGTTGATCATTCTTTATGGATCCAATTCAGATCATGACTTGTGACTTATGTATGATAATAAATGTGGTTCCTATAGTTTAGAGATTGGGTTACTAAGTTATTTTAAATTAAGTTAAATATTTCAAATAAATAATTTTATAAAAAAAATACAATTAAATATATATATTTTTATAAAAAAAAAAAAAAAAAATTTAAATAAAAGCTATTAAAAATAACTTTATAGACATTTCACCTTTTAGCAATGGAAAGGGTTATTGATAATTGACTCATGACACCTCAATGATGACCCCTTATGGACCTTTGTACAAATACAATTTAGACTATAAGACCTGGTGGATTTATAGGTTAAACTTTACCAACAGATTCCCAAAATAAATAACTGGACATACAAACTTTAATTACCTATATTATAGGACCCTAACAGTGGCTCCATTGGGGATTGCATCCTCCCTGTGAGGTGCCAAGAACACCATCGACTAGTACCCTAGTCCATTGGGTTGATCCTAAACCTACAACATGCTCTACCTTGAAATCATTACAATAGAAACCCAACTGCTAATTTGTTCCAATGCTCAAACTAAACTAAATCCATTCTTGAAACTGTAATCTGAACTGTACAATGAAAACTAAAAACTCTGTTGCAAACTAAAGTTTGGAAAATAAGGCTGAAAAAGATGTTAGGAGTGTTGAGCTTATTCACACTCCTACCTATTTTAGGATACTTATACCCCTAAAAAATTAAGTAATATAAAAATGCTAAAACAACCAATCAAGTAGTTGCATACTTGATGTGATTCTCAGAATGCATTTCATGAAAACAGAAACTAGAAAATGTAAGTGCAATGACAGTTCATTGTAGACTTTCATTTCATAACATAAATATAATTGGATCTCTGTAGTGAACAATTCCTCCATATAGATAGCTATGGGATCAAAGAAAACACATTTCATTTGTTGATCATCAAGAAGTTCTGTAATTTGTTTGTTAAAATGTGACTGCTCATATGTGTTGTTTAAATCAGACCCTGGTTTCAACTGTAAAAGGTCCTCAAAAAACTTATTTTGATCTTAAAAATTGTAATACTGAATTCGAACATTTAAGATCTGAATGTCCTTCTCAAGTTTATCAACAAACTCTTCGAAAAAGTTGGCTTTAGCTTTGGAGCTACATTTGCATGTCCTCAAATAAAGAAGCAATAAATTGGAGAAATCTTCCTCCATTTGATCATCATCACAAATATCTCAGTATTCTTCGAAACCTTTAATAGAAATACGGTTTGTCACATACCCTGTCATTTAGATTAGGAAATTCAAGCTCTGAATTATTCGGACATTGGAGTCGCCATGAGCATTTTTGCAATATGGATTCTTAGACAATGGAGTTGCCATGAGCATTTCTACAATATGGATTCTTAGACAATGGATTCGCCAAGTGAATGGTTCTGACGAGGTATTGGCACATCGAAATGGCCCCAGTGTTGCTAAAGTGGTGGTCGTCGTTATTCGACCCCAAAAAAGAAAACCTCGATGCTGGTCCGATATGGGTACATTTGCCGGGTCTTCTACTCCAGTTTTGGACTGATGAGATTTTCAAAGTCATTGGAGATGACTTAGGGGTGTACCTAGACCATGATAAGGCTTATCAGGATACTGGTTGCATGGCCTTAGCTCGCATTCTGGTGTATCTTGATACCAGAGAGGGCCTGGTGGAGAGTTATTTGCTCTAGATGGGTGCCATCACCCATAGATAGATTATGGACTATGAAGGCATCCGCTTCCATTGTTGCAAGTGCCATGAGGTGGGGCATCTGTATAAATATTTCTCTCAATTACCTGGGCTGCATTAGAATCCTCCAAAAATGCTGGTCTCGACTTGCACACAAACGATGGAGTCATATTTCCCTCCTCTGGCAAACTCTCCTGAAGATTCTCAGCCACTCTAGCAGGGGTTACAGATGACTTCCACACAACCGGACTCCATGATCTCAATGGCTTCCCTCACCAGAGAACAGGCAAGGGATTCAGATTTGCATGTACTCCACCCCCACCCCCCCCCACCTTCTCCTCTGTTATCAAATGAATGTTTGGTTTCTGATTTTGTTTCTACTTCTATGAGTTTATCTGGGTCATTTTCTGAGGTTAACAAGTTTTGCTCCCCATTTTGTCTTGTTCTTCCAACCCCTCCCCCCTTCCCTGCTTCCAATCCTTTTACCTCCACTGAGTCGCCTGAATCTAATAAGGGGGCAACCCATCTTCCAGTGGGTCTCATCGTTACTTCCTCCACTCACTTCTTGCCGCACCTCTGCCAGCCTATAGCTTTGAAATCGATCCTCCCCCTCCCATCCCTTTAAAACCTCCCCGTGGCCGACAATCCAAACTCTCAAAAGCCATTAAAAGGGCAAGTGATGAAGTGGCTTCGTGGGTACAATCCCCTATTTATTGGGTCCTTAGAGCAAAGGACAACCCCACACAATGTTCTTCCATGATATGCCTCTCCTTTAATTGCAGGGGTTTAGCTAGCCTAGACAAAAAATTGGCTCTTAAGATATTATGTCTTTCGGAAAGACCAGATGTTATTTTCTTGCAAGAAATGTTGGGTGAAGGAAGTCTGGTAAAAAAATTTCTTCTGAATTTCCTACCGGACTAGAAGTTCCATTTTCTGGATGTCAGGGGCGGCTCGGGCAGTTGCGCCATGGGATTTAACAAAAGATCCATTAAATTACTCAATGCCTGGGGGGTGAAGGCTTTCTAAGTGTTGACATATCTTCCTCAGAGCTAAACAGGCTCATCAACGTTTACGGTCCTTGTCACAATAGGGAACTATTTTGGAACAAACTTATGGAAGCTGACTTTATGCAATCTAGGAACTTAATTATAGGGGGGATTTAAATTTCTCCCTTGGTCTGGCTGAATCATGGGGTAACTGGGGCCAATGTGACCACCTCTCAGCTTACTTTGAAAACATGTTGGACTCTCATGAGTTCCTAAACATTGACTCTACCAAGAACAAGCCGACCTGGAGGAATAGAAGAACGGGGGCAGGGCTGCTGGCTAGAAGGTTGGACCATTTTCTGATCAAGGACCCTCTCCTAGCCAGTTTGAACCTTTTTCGCCAATGGGTGGGTTCAAGCGGGATCTCAGATCATTCCCCAATCTTTTTGGAGATCAGGGATAATAACTTCAAACCCCCAACGCCCTTCAAATCTGACTCATCATGGTTACTTGATACGAGTTTCCGTAAATTAGCTGCAGACTCTTGTACTCATTGTAGGTCGAATGATCTATCCTCCCTGGCTGTGGTCATTTCTAAAAATTTGGCATGCATAAAATCTAAAACTATCATATGGGCAAAGGAGAAATGGAGGAAAGATGAGGCTGACCTCCTGGGGATAGAGGCTGCTCTCAAAGAATTTGAAGCCTCTAGGCTAATATTTCAAGCCTCAGTGGAATAAAAGGCTCAGTTAATCTTCCTAGAATCGGAGACAATTAGATTGCTTCAACTGAAAGAAGAACACTGGAGGCTAAAGAGCAGAGCTCTCTAGTTATAAGCAGGGGATCAAAATTCAAATCTTTTTCAAAAATATGCTCGGGGAGGGAAGTCAATTGACACAATCTGGGAGCTACAAGATCAAGATGGAAGAATGGAAAACTCCTTTGCACAACTGGCTGATATGGGGGTAAGACATTACTCTAACTTTTACAAGGATCCTACTGATAATACGCTCCCTAAAATCATCCGAACAACAGAAGCATTGCCTAGATTTGTGGAGCTCGATGAGTTTGAGACTTTAAACTCTCTAGTCACCAGAGGAGAACTGGAAGCTGTGCTGAAATGCTTTAAAAAGGATAAAAGTCTCAGCCTGGATGGGTGGCCGTCTAAATTATACAGCTCCTTCTTGGAGCTTATTGGAGATGATCTATTACAGGCCACTGAGGAATGTAGAAGCTCAGGCAGAATGTATGAAGGGTTTAATGTGACCTTCTTGTCCCTCATGCCCAAAACTGATAATCCTTCATCCTTTGATGATTATCGTCCCATCTCCCTCTGCAACAACATTTACAAAATCATATCCAAAACTATTTCTCTTTGTATTAAACCTATCCTTTCTCGGATGATTTCCAAGGAACAGTTTGCTTTCCTCAGTCAATGCCAGATCAATGAAGCTATTGGGACAGCTCAGGGAGCCCTCCATTCAATTAGAAAACTACATAAGAAGTCAATCATCCTTAAGATTGACCTCTCCAAAGCCTTTGATCAATCTAGTTGGTCTTACCTCTAGCTCACTCTCACTCATATCGGCTTTCCCCATGCTTTTATATCTTGGATTATGTGTTGTCTCTCATCGGCCTCATATAGTATCCCAATAAATGGTGTTGACTTTGGTTTCTCTCATGCGGAGCATGGGCTTAGACAAGGGTGCCCACTCTCCCCTTTACTTTTCCTTCTTATTATGGAAGGTTTTAGTAGACTAATTAAAAAATCTCGTGAGGAGGGAGAGCTAGGGGGTGTCCAGATTTTGGATATGACCACTCTCTCTCACCTATTGTTTGTAGATGATGTACTTATTTTTCTAAATGGATCCTTTCATGACTCACTTGCTTTCAAGAACATCTTATCTCTCTTTTGAAAATCTACAGGTATGGAACAAAATTATGAGAAGTCCACAATTATCTGTGTGACATGCCTGCATAATGAGACAAGATTTGCAACTCAACAATTTTGCCTATGTGAGACAAGGTCTGGATGTTGGATTAAAATATATGGGTTGTAGATTGAAATAGAATGGATATTGTATAGCATATTGGGCTTGGCTCATTGCAAAAATCGAAAATTGAATTAACATCTCGCAGCAACATTGGCTTTCCAGAGCAGGTTGGCTCACCCTAATAAAATTGATCCTCGAGGCGATCCCGGTTTACTGGATATCGCTGGCTTGGATTCCCAAAGGCATCTTAAAAAGGATACAACAAATTTGCTATCTTTTTCTCTAGAGGGGTCAGAAAACAGGGCAGAATTTTGCTTGGGTAAGCTAGGACCAAATTGGAAAACCCAAAAAATTGTGGGGATGGGACATAAAAAACCTTCAACTTTTTGCTATGGTAGTTGTGGCAAAAATGGGTTGGCACATCGTCAAATCTAGAAGCCTTTGGCAGGAGGTCATTTACTACAAATATATTCACCCCCTAACAGTCATGGATTGGATCTGCAATTCTACCAATATCTCGACTGGTGCTTCCATTATTTGGAAGGCGATATCCCAATCCCTTTCCCTCATAAAGAACAGGCTAGCATGGAAAATAGGGAAAGTTGATCAGGTGTGATTAGGCACAGATGCTTGGGGTGGGTGTGGGAATGCACACATTCTACTAAGGGACCTATGTTCTCACCTCTCCAAATCTAGAATCACTCATATCACATAAGTCGCAGTTGCTGAACAGGATCAGTGGCTGCCTCAACGCTGGATGGATCACAGGGCTTTAAACATTCTAGATAGATGGTTTGAGGACTAGCAACGGTACATTGGGGCCCTCAAGGAATCCAATGTCAAGATAATTGATCAGGAAAATTTTCTCATTTGGGCCTCGGACCCCCATGGTAGATACACCCCTAAAGCTAGATATGTAATCGCTATGGCAGCCCAAGAAAATGGCAACATTAGTTGGTGGTGGCGCCACCTCTGGAAATTAAAATCTCCCCCAAAGTCTAGATTGTTCATGTGTCGCATACTCATGGAGAAGGCCCCAACTAAGCTAAACCTCATGCGCAAGGCTTTTCACGGGCCATCAAGATGATGTTTTTGCAAATTGCATGAGGAAGACACAAACCACTTGTTTCTCACTTGTCCGGTGACGATACATTTCTAGCCATGGATTACTACTAGTCTGAATCTGCCGATAATTTGGTCTAGACTCAATGTGGGGGATGCTTAGCATAATTGGTGGACTGGGGAACAAACTCACAAAGCTAGGAACTTTCCCTTGATCATTTGTTGGGGTATATGGATCAACGGAACAAAAATATCTTTCTAGATACCCCGATCAACTAGTACAATTCTTGTATAAATTTGTTGGCCATTTACAATTTGATCCTAGATAACCTAGACAAAAAACCTCCTCGGGCCATCATTCCAGAATGCATCGACACCAGTTATCCTGGGTATTTGATGCTCGCCTAAGCTGAGGGTTGGAGGGGGGGGGGGGGGGTAGGGAGGGGCGGCAATATATTGCACATCAACAACCATGTGTCCTATAGAATGCAAGTCGGCCTGGGCAGGGGCTCAAACAATTATGCAGAACTCAACAGTCTAAAACACCTTCTCCTATTTGCGAGAGAACTAAATTGCCAAAAGATTCAGATATACGGGGATTCACAGCTTGTTATAAATTGGATAAATAGTGTATATCACTGTCAATTTCACACACTCAGAGACATGCTCGATGATATCATTACTTTAAAATCACAATTTGATTTTATTGCATGCTCACATATATACAGGGAAAGGAATGAGATCGATGATCATCTTTCCAAAGCAGTCGCGCAGCTAAACATAGGACAACGGAAAATTCAGGAATATAGGGAGGGCATTTTCTATCGTTTCTTGCCCGAAAATTCATGGAGATGAACAGGAATCTCTTGGAATGATCTCACGGATCATTCTTTTTTTGGGGTTTTGGTTCTATGCTTTTTTGCTATGGTTTTTCTGTTTTAATTATTGGGACTATGACTCGGTATTTTTGTTTACTATGGCGGATATATTTACCTAGACTATTATGATGTAAATTTGTATACAGTTTTCTCCCTAACTTTCTGAACTGCTCTTAAGTGGATTCATCTCATACATGCAGCATTATACAACATGTAATTTCCTTAATATATTAATGAAAATTGCGCCTTTTACCTTGGAAAAAAAAATCCATGCCTTATGTTAGTGTCAGTCTTTGCAGCCTTCCTCCAGTGATCAAATATGCTCTTACAAAGTGGTCTCAGAGTGTCAAGGTCAAATTTTGTCATTTCAGTGAGTCTTCAAGTAAAATTTGGTCACTAGGTATTAGGTCTAGGGTTTGATTTTACTCCTTTCAAAGTTTTCCAAATGTCGGTCCATGTCACCATTCATGGGGTTGTCATCATCATGTCAAGTTCCACTAGGTCATTTTACGCCTTGTTCATGCTTCAGTTGTGCCTAGGTAAAGTTTGTTTCCCTCTCATAGGGTTTTGAAGGCAATTTCTCATGGATGGTCAAATCATCGGAAAAACTTGTATCTTGATGTTCATACACCTTCCCCTATCCTTACTGTACCTTATTAAACATTTCCCATCACTGAGATCCCCCAAATTCCTCATTTTCACACAAACCCTATTTTCTAGGCTAGGCCCGTGTTTTGCCCTTTTGGACCCTTTCCCCTCACTCAATATTTGAAATTCCACTTTCCCCTGCTTCCTATCATCCCTCGCTACTTCCCAAAATTTCCTCAAGAATTTAGAAGCCCCCTATCCCCTTCATTTCGCTTCATTTCGACAAATCCCCTATTCCACACATCGGGATAGGTTTTACTCCAATGATGTTTCTGAGCACGAAAAGATGAATGTGGGAAAAATGAGAGAGGTTTTTGTACACAATAGGCCAAGGAAGAAAAACCTCCTTCACTTTTACACAGGTGTCATGGTTTTAGAGAAATGTCAAAAATACAGTTGCCTCGGGAGAATTGATGCACCTTTGAAGTGACCTTGGGAAAATCAAGTTTTCTCCTAGATTGGTTGGCCAAATGACTTTCTTGATGATTCAAACAATAACTAGACACGAATATATTTCCAAAAAGCTATCATGATCTCAATTTGGAGTTGAGGAACACCTTCAAAATTTGACTGCAACAGCACTCTTCCTTGAGGCAGCCTCATTTGGCACATTTTGACCAGTCTTGGGAGATTTGATTTTTGACAAGGAAAATAAACTCCAAATTGAAAAATTCCAGTTGGGTTGGAAAATAGATTCAAATACCTTTCCAACGAGCTATCCCATGCCCAATTTGGACACCATAAAGGCCTCCAAAAGTCTTCTTCAAAAAGCGTGACGCACTGGGCAGGAGGCGCGGCGCATTGGTGAGGTGCGGCGTACTGGGCCTCAGAACTCAGTGTATTTTTGCACAGGCGTGGCACATTGGTGAGGCGTGGCACATTGGGCTAGATGTGTAGTGCATACAGCCAAAGAGCCCAAAAACTTCCAGGATTCTGCCAAATCGCCAAAAATCACAGGGCTTTGCTTTGTGACAAGTAGGTAGACCCTCCATCATTGTTTTTTATCCAAGTTTGGTGCTATATCATGGTCGTTAATGAATGGTAATTGTTCAACAAAAATCAAACCTTACCATTTGAAATTCCAAGAAACTTGTTGCCTAGGGTTTGATTAACTATTTGCTACCAAGTTTATCATTCCTCCATCACTCCCTTCTCCCATTTGTCCCTTGATTTCATCCCTAAGTTCCCCTACCCCCTAAATTCATTAATCCTCTATCCCAAGTTTCTTTTCCAAAAATCCCAATTGTAAATCCCCAAACCCTAATCTTATACAAAAATCCCAAAACATCCCACATTTCCCTAAACTAAAATCTATCCCAAACAGTCCCTTAATTCTCCACTATTTTTCCCTCCCCTTACAGTCCCTCATTTCATTGTTTTCCCTTGGTGACAAAACAAAGGTCAAACACATCATCAAAGGCAGTCCAAGACAGTTTATCTACCAGCAGACATGGCATCTGATCCTTCATATGATTATGAAGAGGAGACCTAAAGTGACTCAACTACAAAGGGACATGCACCGAGGAGGCCTCATAGAGGTGGCAAAAACATAAAGAAAAACCGCCAAGCTGCCCAAAGACGGAGGGTGGAGTTCACTTCGCTTGAGCAAGAGATCAATACCGATCAGGAATCTTGGCTTGAGAGGATCAACATTCATCTTGAGAAGCTGTTGGTGAAGGCAAACAAGGACAAGGACATGCTCAGGCACATGAAAAATCATTATTGGGCACGAACTCATGTTTGCAAAGCGAGGATCAAAATCCTGAAGGCAAGCCTAAGGCAGGCACTAAAACGACACAAAAGGAGCATGATCATCTTTAGATATTGGTCAAAGCCTCTTTAGCCCAGCATAGCACTTGATAGAGAAGGTCCAGCCCAAATTTCAAGAAATTTGGAGCAATTTTTGCATTTTGAAATTTTTTTTGCATAAAAACAGAGTTTTCCTCCCTATGCGCAGCGCCACGTGGCGCTCGCTTTTGCTAGAGGGCTCAAAATCCAAAAAACTTTGCCTTTCTAGATTTTTCATGAGAATTTATGCAAGTCTATCTATGGCCAAGAAATTTGAGGAGGTTTTGAGCCCTCAAAAGGTCAAAAAACACTCAAAAATGACCTCACGGCCCCTATTTTGACACACAGGAAGTAGTATTGGGAGATTGGATATTTGGAGGGGCAAATGGACACCAAATCCATATATTCAACTTTGGTTGGAAAGTACACAGGCAAGGCTTTCCAACGAGCTATCATGAGCTCAATTTGGACTTTGGGAAGGGCATCAAAATCAGCTCCAAAGTTGCGTTATGCATAGAGATTTTGGGCGCGGTGCATAGAGAATTTTGGCCTATTTTTCACTCTTCAGCTCAGAATTTCGGCCAGTTTTGACTAGTTTCACTTTTTGATGTTACTCTTGATCTAACTTGATGTAATTTCATGACCATGATGTAATTTTGGCACATTTTTACTTCTCTTAGTAGATTCATTCACCAAAAGGTGAAATGTGAGTGAATGAATCAGTTTCCTAGCATATAGAGGCAAGTTGTTTCTTTGCCTATTTTTCAGCTCCTTGTTTAAATATGGTTGAAACATATCCTAGAATGATGAGCTCGACCCCTAGAGGCATGGGAAGGAGTTAGGCTTTTCTATATCATGTAATTTCTCAGTCATTTTCAGGGTTGCACACTTGGGATTGCTTGCCACTTCATTGTACATCCATTTTCTGCATTTTTGGCAAAGGAAAGACTAGGGTTTTGCAGCACTTGTTGGGATCCTTGTGGCTCTGTGTTTTGATGGTGTTTGTCTTCATGCAATTGTAAGTTCATTAATGTTTTATGTATGCCATTTCCCTTCTCTTTGCTTCTGAAATTGAACAAATTGAGTGACAAAGGTAGAATTCATGAGTTTGTTGTGCTCTGCCTTAAACTTTGTTTAGTTTTACATGTTTTCATCTATTTGGAGAGGATTCTTGCAGCCTCTTGCCCTCTTCAGCTCCTCAGTAGTTTGTTCTATCCATTCATTTAATCTAAAGCATCAAAACTACTGCCTACCTTGCCCCAACCTGAACTCTGCAAAAATTTGGCCTCATCCCCAGACCCAAATTCGCCTTTCCCTTTTTCCAACAAAAACCCCCAAAAAATCAAATCAAATCCTTGCACTTCATACCTAGCCTAAAATTAGTTTATATTTAAGTCATCTCAAGCTCCATCGATTATCTTTTGCTGAGATTCACCTGGAGAGAGCCCTCTCCTGTCCTCGTAGGGCTAGCTACGAGGCTGAGCGTGGTTTGATGTGGACATAGAAGCTTACCTTTTCAGCCTGAGGTAAATCTAGGATCTAACACCTTATTTCCTTGAATTTATATATTGATGAATAAATGGGGTTCATAAGCATATTTTATCAAAACCATCCACTCATTTCCTTCCCGTGGATTTTAAAAACCATGTCTTGTTTTGCCATGATTGATAAAGTATCTTTTACTTTTTGTTTTTACTCTGTAAAATCTTTAGATAAGTATTTATCCAAATTTCTTGTTCTATGCCTTTGGACTCTTTATACCATAGCAAAAACCATGTCTCTCTTCTCTGTAAAATTTCGTTTTTACTCATTTCATAAATATATTACCCTAAAAGTATCCTTTCCTTTATGATAAGCTTTCCTATATACTTCGTAGACCTTCTCGCCGTTTTAAATCAACATGAATAATGGTTTTCGAAGGGGGGTTAGGCAGTGAATGGTTTAGGAGGGGGTGGGGCAAGGGTCTAAAATGAACTAGAAGGTGATACTTGTAAAACACGGTAAAGGTTAAACAACTTTTTCGAATGTGGGGCGGGGCTGAGGTTAAAAGTCGAATAGGAACCTTGGGGTTATAAATTAATTTGACTTTTTGATTTTGACTTGTGAGATGTATGCTAATAAATGTGGTTTAGTTTAATATTTCAAATAAATAATTTTATAAAAATATATAATTTTATAAAATTAAACTTTTTTTAAAATAAAAACTATTAAAAATAACCTTAGAGACATTTCATCTTTTAGTAATGAAAAGGGTTATTGACAATTGAATCATGACACCTCAATGATGACTTCTTAGGGAACTTTGTACAAAGATAATTTAGACTATAAGACCTGGTAGATTTATAGGTTAACTTTACAAGCAGATTCCCAAAATAAATAACTGGACATACAGACTTTAATTACCTATATCAGAGGACCTGTTGACGGTGTTGGACCGACCAACATGTCAGGGGATCTCTCTAGTAAGAAGTCCCAACTAGACCTCAGACCATTTGGAGCAGGAGTCCGAGCAGTGGGTAGTATAGTATCGCTTTGACCACGGTTGCACATAGAGGTAAGTAAGATGTCCTTGTTGGAAGCAAGGGTGTGACCTTGCAGCAAGTCAGCGAAGGTGCATAAAAGGCTCTAACACACAAAAGGGGAGAAGAGTGTGCCCCTTAGAAGCCTGTGATAGGACACAGCTTGAAAGGGAAACACGAGTTGAAAGACATCACGGGGTGAAAATCAGGATAGCCAACGATCCAAAGTGATGATTTATACCAACAACATGCTTCGATAAGATTCATACAAACACATACGGAATAGTCCATACATACATGCGTAAATTACAACTACATACATCGTTAGAGTAACCAAGATAACCAAACTACAATAACAATATATGCATGAAATGTGTTGGCTCTATTATATTAAAAGAGTGAAATATCCAATCATACATACAACCATGACAGCCACTATCCCCAATAGTGGAACGTTATAGTCACTACCGCTTGCTCCTTCAAAGAGATGTACTCGCTCTGCACAGTGGAGAAGCCAAGGCTCGTTACAATACACTCCAAGCTTTCTCTAAGTTATACCTATCAGACGCTTGGCTCCCAAAATTCCCAATACAATGAGTTATGAGGTTCTATATATATCAAAGGGTTCGGTGACCCTTGACATTCCCCTTTGTGGCCCTTGAGCTACCCTCATGACTCTTCAACTTACACATGATTGTTTACATTCTACTATTGACACTTGCTCTTTCACTTTACAACATGTTTACAATATAATCTGCACATGTACCCATGTGAGACAAAAATGGGCTTGAGTAAGCCATACAATACATCACTAAGACTCAGACAACCGTGGGAAGACTAACTCATCGACATCCTCTTGGTGATCGATGGTGGCAAATTCATGCCAAACTTGGTAGTTTGTTATGGTGTCCACGTACTACATGGTGACATCCTTCTGAAAGCACACTCTTGCCTCTGTTGCATCCAGGTACATTGATTTTACACCTCTATCCTACTCATCAGATAGCATGTGGATCATGGTCTTGAGTGCAGCCGGACCAACGACATACAGGTGCATAGTGTCTACACTCATTTGCAAATCTGCGCTGGTGGCTATGCACATCAACTACTTGAAGCACATGTCCACCTCTAGTCGAAATTGGCTCTTTGCTTTTGCCTTGGTGAGTGTGCCAATGGATGGGATCGCATGCATGCGCACAATGACATCCATGCTCCTAAACACTTGTGCATGTTAAGCATGTAAGCTAGTGATGAGCTATGGGAGTTCCTCATAGTTCCGAATATGACTCCGGATACGTGCCTTCAACTCCACTGCCTTTGGTTTCATTAAATTTGGCAAATAAAATGGGGCTCCCATGTACCTCATTGCCCGTATCTGCATGTGATCGAAAACAGTTTGTATGTCTGTGAAGATGTGTGCTCTCCTAGCGTAGCGCTGCTACTGACCCTTAAGATGGAAAAATGACTTATGCACAGTGACGAACCTGAAGTACAACTTCCACATGGTTGTCTCAAGAGATGATACTTCATCAAGTATTGCTTTCTTCAACTCTAATCTGGTGGATGTTGTAGCTTGCTCCCCTTCCTTCTTGGCTGCTTGCAATTCCTTAAACATGCGCTCGTTCTCAGCTATCAAGAATCTCACACTTGAGCTGGTGGCTTTGGCATATGCCTTTGTAGCATCGACCAATACAGTTCCATGTTTGCACACATCAGACACAAACACTCGTTCTTGAAAATGTGTAGGAGATACATGGACATCAGGAGTGGGCACTCTGCGCGACTGCACAACTCTATGTTGTGAATTGTCAAAGGATATGTATTGCACATTCGATTCTGAACTGTCCTCGAGGATTTTAGTGTCTCCTTGATCACTTGGGACTTGCTCTACTCTTGGATTTGGTGAAGCCGGTGGAGTGACCTCTTGGTCCTTGGGCTTGAGGTTTGTATCCTCATCTTTCTCTAGTTGAACTACATCTACCTCCATTTGTTCCAACATCTCTTCGGCCTCCTAAGCAAAGTCCTATTCTTGCAATTTTTCATCATGTGTTGCTATTTGCGAGTAATTCTAATGAATCAATAACCTGTATGGGTGCAGTTTCATCAATGTGTGCATGTTACGCCTCCTATTTTTCCTGTTCCTGTTGCGCTTCCTTCTCTCTTCTGCGCAACTCTTATTCTTCCCTTAATTATTGCTTCAACTCCTACAACTCCTTTTCTACCTCCTCTAGCTTTTGCTTCTACTTCTCCCTTTTTCTTTGCACAATCCTTCTATCGTGACGTTGCTTCTTTGCCTCAATATCCAAAGTTGCTATTAATACAAGTGGATCTGCTTTGAACTTGTAGCTTTGCTCCACCTCTACATTGTCGCAAACTTTTCTCTTGCCTCTGTCATGCGCAGGTCTGCTGCCCTCTGTTGCTACTAATGTTGTTTCTCTCTAAGATGTTACTGCCTTGTGCACTGCTAACCATTCTACAACCACTCTGACTGGTCCATTAAGCCATGAGGAGTTATATCAATATCTCCATGGGTCTTCCTCGGGCCAATGACATTCCCCGTGGATCCATGGATGATACGCTCTTGCACAATGGTCTTCCACTAAGCGATGCGGGTCATATGGATTGAAACCTCTCGTGCCAAAGGTGAACCTCTTGAATTCCTCCATCTCGGCCTCAGCGTGCTTGAGATTATGGATCTCATACAACTCGATCTGTAAAGGAAGAAGGGGCCAAGGTGCCTTCTTCTTCCTGTGAAGTCTCGCTGAAAACCCTGTCGAGAAGTGATATGCAACCTCTTGCATGACCATATTATCCATGGAAAACTCCGGTAACACATGTTGAGCTTTCTCCGCATTGTACATCCGGATGAAGGTGCCAAGGGGTGAGGCATACCAATCTGCTATGTTAACTAATGCCTCCATCATTTCCTGTGACATGCAAGGCGAATCCTACTCAAAGATCATCATGTACACGAGGGTGATGAAGTGGTCTGATAGTTGTAGTATAACTCCAGGGAAGTTGCACTCGAAGAACAACCTGCAATAGGTGTGCACAAAGGTTTTTGAAGGTGTCCATGCCCAACCCAAGCCAGGGAACTGTTGATGGGCACAGATTGCATTAAAAATGTAGGCTAACATGAAGAGTTTTTCTTGATAACCCTTGGGTGGATGTCCAGCATCTGTTACTGTCACTTTAGTTGGAGAGCCAACATGTCAAACCAATTGAAATGTCTTCCTTCATTTGATAGCTGATCCAACACAATCACCCAACTCTGTGGGCAGGTCTTTGTACTCTCCTGGTTGTATAAGCAACATGCAAAGATGACCAAGATAAGCCTTTCGTAGTATCTTTTTCTTGTATACCTGGTTGGGTGTTGTCCTGAACTTAGATGGCTCTCTCACCCAGCTCTTCAAGATGTCTCTTGAGTTTACGCTGCTACTAGGATTGGTGAAGGGTGCATCCATTGTGATCACCAACTGTGGAAAGTGATACATCTTCTGAAAGTTCTCTACCCTGAAGGTAGCAAGTTATGTTCCACTGACACTGCTCAACACGATTGTCTCTAGATCAATATGCGGAACAATCCAGTGGATCATGTCCGCGCATGGAAATGTGGGATACCTGCATGCAACCTAGTACAAGCCAAACTTGTGTATGTTGACATAGTCTGTACAATCCTCCAGATTCTCCTCAAAGGTGCCTGAAAAGATGTCATTGATATCATACCATTTGATCTTGATCTCATTGTCTTTGAACAACTTAGTATCTTCATATATGGGCAAGCTCATAGACACTTTCTCGACCACATCTCTAGTTGCGCTCTCAATGGTTTCCTTTGACCCTGCTCTCTTAGAAGCCATTGTACCTATACTGCTGAGAGACTCATGAAAACCTGTGATACTTGGAGACAGCAACACTCATGGCAAGCAAACTGTCAGGTTAAAACCAAAAACAACTTGAGGACTCACATGCAACACAACTAGGTGACTACCTGGGAAATTTTCACAATTTTCACTGGGAGAGGCTGGGAGACTGATTGTCAAAACTGCGCAGAACAAAGTTCATACTGCTAGTGAGATGACTACACTACTGAAACTGCACAGAGCATAGTCCATCTTAGTCTGCTGAGGACTAGAACTGCGTAGTGCACAGTTTTAGTCAGCATGGCTACAACCCGGGAAAATTGCATTGAGCAATTCTCAGGGCCAACTAAGGTACTGCCTCTCAAAATTACGTAGAACACACTCTAGGAGGCCATTGTGAGGAAAGCTCTACGTAATTTCTGGGAACAAGGAAAGGCCTTCCATCCTAGGAATGTGTAGTGCAAGCGGGGAAGGCAAGGTCCAGGCCAAGGTAGCTCAGACCCGCTTACGGGCGACTGAAAACAGTAAGGGTTGAATGCATGTGTGAATCTAGGTGTAAACATGAGCGAATGAACATACATGTAATTGGGTAAATGAAGGATTCATTAAAATGGGAAAACAACAATATGTGTGAAGCGAGTCGCCGCAACCATGACGATTAGTGCATAAATAATGTTATGCATGCGACAACAAGGAAATGAAATGGAAAACTTGAAACAATGCTTTTATAATCTAACATGCATTAAAATGACAGCAAGCATTCAATGAAACCAAGCAAACAACACACAAAAAAACCAGAATACAAAAAGTGATTCTTTCGGGGCCTTTCATTGTTTTAAAATTTTCTTATCAAGTGCTTCAGGATCAAAATGATGGAAAACATAATCTATTAGATCACTCAATTGCTTGAATGAGTGCACGCAATTAGAAGGCTATGTGCGACACCATAACAATGGGTATTCGAAAAGTGTGTGTGCGAGCATCATACAGACCTCTACTTCATTAAAACCTTCCAAATTCTCCATGAATGCATGGAAGTCATCTAAGTGCTCAGGCCAGGCCACTTCGCCTTCACCATCATACACTAGTTCTGACAAGTCATTAAAGAACTCCCTCTCGACTTCAAAGGGATGTTCATTGGACAAACATTGCAGAGGGTTAACTATAACAATATCCAAGATAGATGTGCAAATATTTAAAACATGATGTGAGGACTTAGCTTGTCATTTGGCCTTCCTTCTAGAACCACAAATTTTGACGGTGCTCGACCCGCCAACATGTCAGGGGATCTCCTCGATAAGAAGTCCCAACTAGACATTAGACCATTTGGAGTAGGAGTCCCAGTAGTGGGTAGTACAGTATTGCCTAGACTGCAATTGCGCGCAGAGGTAAGTAAGATGTCCTTGTTGGAAGCAAGGGTGTGACCCGAAATCGAAGGTGCATGAAAGGCTCTAACACACAAAAGGGGAGAAGAGTGCACCCCTTAGAAGCCTATGATAACATGCAACTTGGACGGGAACACATGAGTTGAAAGACATCACGAGATGGAAATCAGGATAGCGGATGATCCAAAGTGATGAGTTATACCAACAACATGCTTCTATAAGATTCATACAAACACATACGGAATATTCCATACATACATGCGTAAATTACAACTACATACATCGTTAGAGTAACCAGGATAACCAAACTACAATAACAATATATGCATGAAATGTGTTGGATCTGTTATATTAAAAGAGTGACAGATCCAATCATACATACAACCATGACATCCACAAGACCCCATTGTGGAACGTTACAGTCACTATCGCCTGCTCCCCCAAAGAGATGTACTTGCTCTGCACTATGCAGATGCCAAGGCTCGTTCGTTACAATACACTCCAAGCTTTCTGTAAGTTATACCTATTAGAAGCTTAGCTCCCAAAAGCCCCTGTACAATGAGTTATGAGGTTCTATATATAGCAAAGGGTGGGATGACCCTTGACATTCCCCTTTGTGACTCTTGAGATACCCTCACGACTCTTCAACTTACACATGATTGTTTACATTCTACTATTGACAATTGGTCTTTCACTTTAACGCATGTTTACAATACAATCTACACATGTACCCATGTGAGAAAAAAATGGGCATGAGTAAGCCATACAAGACATCAGTAAGACTCGGACAACTGTGGGAATACTAACTTGTCGACATCATCTTGGTGATCGATGGTGGTGAACTAATGCCAAGCTTGGTAGTCTATTATGGTGTATGTGTACTCTATGGTGACATCCTTCTAAAAGTGAACTCTTGCCTTCGTTGCATCCAGGTACATTGATTTGGCACCTCTGTCCAACTCATCAAATAGCATGCGCAAGATGGTCTTGAGTGCAGTTGGACCGACGACATACAAGTTCATAGTGTTTTTTCTCATCTGCAAATATGCGCTGGTGTCTATGCGCATCAACTGCTTGAAGTACATGTCCAGCTCTAGTAGGACTTGGTTCTTTGGTTTCACCTCGGTGAGTGTTACAATGAATGGGATCGCATGCCTATGCACAATGACATCCATGCTCTTGAACACTCGTGCATTTGAAGCCTGTAAGCTGGTAATGACCTGTGGGAGTTCCTCATAGTTTCGGATCTAAATCTGGATGTGTGCCTTCAACTCCACTTCCTTTGGCTTCATGATCTTTGGAAAGTACAACAGGTCTCCCTTGTACCACATTGTCCATATCTGCATGTGATTGACAACAATGTGTATGTCTGTCAAGATGTGTGCTCTCCTACCATAACACTGCTACTAACTGTTAGATAAACAACTAAATTATGCACAGTGACAAACCTAAAGTACAAATTCCGCATGATTGTCTCAAGGGATTCAAGTATTTATTTCTTCAACTCTGCTCTGCCAGATGTTGTAGCTTGCTCCCCTTCCTGATTGGCCACTTGCAATTCCTTATCCATGCACTAGTTCTCAACTATCAAGAATCTGACATTTGAGTTGATGGCTTCAACATATGCCTTTGTAGCATCGACCAATGTTGCTGGATGTTTGCGCACATCAGACACGATCACTCGTTCTTGAAAATGTGTAGGAGCTACATGGAAATCCAGAGTGGGCACTCTTCGCGACTACACAACTCTATGTTGTGACTCATCGAAGGATATGTATTGCACATCCACTTCTGGATTGTCCTCGAGGATTTCAATGTCTCCTTGATCACTTGGGACTTGCTCTGCTCCTGGATTTGGTGAAGCCGGTGGAGTGACCTCTTGGTCCTTGGGCTTGAGGTTTGTATCCTCATATTTCTCTCGCTGAACTACATCCATGTCCATCTGTTCCAACATCTATTCAATCTCCTCAACAAAGTCTGGCTCCTGCGACTGTTCATCTTGTTTGTTATCTGCTAGCTATTTTGATGAATCAATAAATTGTATGGGTGTAGTTTCATCAATGTGTGCATGTTGCGCCTCATGTTGTTCATGTTACTACTGGGCTTCCTCCTCTCTTCTGCGCAGCTCCTCTTCTTCCCTTAATTGTTGCTTCAACTCCTACAACTCATTTTCAGCCTCCTCCAACTTCTGCTTTTCCCTCTATCTTTGCACAATCCTTTTGTCATGTTGTTGTTTCTTTGCCTCAATCTCCAAAGGTGCTCTTAATACAAGTGGATTTTCCTTGAACTTGCAACTTTGCTCCACCTCTACGTTGTCGACAACTTTCCTCTTGCCTTTGTCATGCGCAGGTATGCTGCCCTCTGTTGCTGCTGATATTGTTGCTGTCTAAGATGCTGCTACCTTGTGCACTGCTAACCACTCTACAACCACTCTGACTGGTTCATTGAGCCTTGAGGAGTTATAACAGTATCTCCATCGGTCTTCCTTAGGCCAATGACATGCCTCATGGATGCAAGGGTTATACACTCTCGCATAGTGGTCTTCCACTAAGCGATGCGGGTGATATGGATTGAAGGTGAACCTCTTGAATTCCTTCATCTTAGCCTCAGCATGCATGAGATTCTGGATCTCATATAACTCGATCCACAAAGGAAGAGTGGGCCAAGGTGCCTTCTTCTTCCTGTGCAGTCTCACTGGCAACCTTGTTGAGATGTGGAGCATTCTTCGCGTTGTACATCCTGATGAAGGTGCGAAGGGGTGAGGCATACCAATCTGCTATGTTAACCAATGGCTCCATCGTTGCCTGTGACATACAAGGTGGATCCTGCTCAAATATCATCCTATACACCAGGGTGACAAAGTGGTCTGATAGCTATAGTATAACTCCACTGAAACTGCACTCGTAGAACAACTTGCAATATGTGTGCACAAAGGTTTTTGAAGGTGTCCATGCCCAACCTAAGCCAGGGAACTGCTAACGGGCACATATTGCATTAAAAATGTAGGCGAACATGAAGAGTTTTGGTTGATGACCCTTGGGCAAATGTCGGGCATCCGTTACTTGTCACTTCAATTGGAGAGCCAACATGTCAGAGCAATTGAAAGGTCTTCCTTCATTTGCCAGCTAATCCAACACAATCACCCAACTCTGTGGGAAAGTCTCTATACTCTCCTGATCGTATAAGCGACATGCAAAGATGACCAAGATAAGTATTTTGTAGTATCTTTGTCTTGTATACCTAGTTGGGTGTTGTCCTGAACTTAGATGGCTCTCTCACCCAACTCTTCAAGATGTCTCTTGAGTTTACACTGCTACTAGGATTGGTGAAGGGTGCATGCTTTGTGATATCTGGCTGCGACAAGTGATACATCTCCTGAAAGTTCTCTGCCCTGAATGTAGCAAGTTATGTTCCACTAACACTGCTCAACACCATTGTCTCTAGATTATTATGTGAGACAATCCAGTGGATCATGTAGGTGCATGGAAACGCGGGATACCTGTATGCAACCTGGTACAAGCTAGACTTGTGTATGTTGACATAGACTCTACCATCCTCCATATTCTCCTCAAAGGTGCCTCAAAAGATGTCATTGATATCCTACCATTTGATCTTGATCTCCTTGTCTATGAATAACTTAGTATCTTCATAGATGGGCAAGCTTATAGACACTTGCTCGACCACATCTCTAGTTGCGCTCTCAATGGTGTCCTTTGACCCTGCTTGCTTGGAAGCCATTGTACCTCTACTGTTTAGAGACTAATGAACACCTATTTTTGGCTGCATGGGGCCTAACCCAGGTTCAGTGTTAGTTAACCAAACAAATCCCTACACTACTAGCCCTTTCGGCATCAGCCCACGGAGTGCAGACCGAAGTATCACCCGAAGCAGTATGGGGGGATGCTGGAACCAAGTTTTCACACCCTGAGATGGCTGTGATGTCAGTTTATTCCTTTTGTTCCTGCTTTTGTGTAGGTCATTAAGTTATAGGGCTCTGTTTGTCTAGCCCTTTATTCCATCCTTTGGTACCTCCGCAAAGGGGTACGATTGAGCTTCATGCAGCCCTAACCTGCAGTTCAGGTACTTCCGTGCTGCTAGGGCAGTGTATTGTGCAGATTCCCAAATTATCTTGAGTGTCTTACTTATCTTATAAACGATCATGATTATCGCTGCGTAAACAAATATTCTTACTTGCGTTCAATTAATCAATGTAATTACATACATTCGCGCATTACATAAGCATTGTAAATGAAATTCATACACAATATGACAAGATGCATTAACAGGAAACAAAGACATAGAATTTGTAAAATGCTTCTCTTTATTGATACTTCTAGATGATTACAGACTCTATTCGACCTGCACAGAGCTCCAGGGGTCCACGCACTCAGCTGCGAACTTCCACCCTAGGCCTCTGCGCACTCAGCTGCAGAGCCTCTACCTACGCTAAGACCCGAAACTTAGACTTCTCCAAATACTTCCTCCTTATCACTCAAGACTTCTTACTTCTAAAAACTGCTTAGAGCTTACTTACTTAGCTCTTTTTATACAATCCCATGGTTCGTGGACCATCGGTAGATCTTTACAGCCGACTTTACACATTACAAAATAAGGGCGGATAATATTTTATGGCTCATGACACCTTCGTGCTCCGCAACCACAAAATGCGAAGACTTTACAACTTTATTACAAAACTTGACCCAAAACATGGGCTTTTAGCCCCAAAACTATCCTTGGGGGATCTCGTTCCCAACACTTGTGATACCTGGAGATAGAGCAACACTCATGGCAAGAAAACTATCAGTTGAAAACCAAAAGATGCAACACACTCGGGTGACTAATAGGGAAATTTGCTCAATTTTCATTGGGAGAGGCTGGGAGACTGACTACCAAAACTGCGCAGAGTACAGTTCATACTACTAGTGAGCTGACTGACTGCTGAAACTACACAGAGCATAATCCATCTTGGCTTGCTGAGGAATGGAACTACACAATGCGCAGTTTTCATTCAGCATGACTACAACCCGGGAAAATTGCATTACGCAATTACCAGGGCCAACTAAGGCACTGCCTCTCAGAATCATGCAGAACACACTCTGGGAGACTAGTGTGAGGCAAGCTCTACAAGGTAAGGCCTTCCATCCTAGGAATGTATAGTGCATGCCGGGCAAGGCAAGGTCCGAGCCAAGGTAGCTCATATCCACTGACAGGCGACTAAAAACAGTAAGGACTAAATGCATGTGCGAAGCTGGGTGCATACATGAGTGAATGAACATGCATGCAATTAGTAAGTGCAAGACTCAGTAAAATGAGAAAACAACGAGTTGTGTGAAGGGAGTCACTGCAACGATAACAGTTAGTGCAGAAACAATGTTATGCATGTGACAACAAGGAAATGCAATGGAAAATTTGAAACAATGCTTCTACAAGATAACATGCATCAAAACGACAACAAGCATTCAATGAAACCAAGCAAACAACACTCACACAACATGAAATACAAAAAGCGACAGAAAATACGCAAAAGACACGAAAAGCGGACTTACCTGAAAAAAGTTGTGCTGAGTGTGTCAAATGTTCCTAGATGCCTTGGGGATGTCAGAGCTCTAAGATCAAAGTCAAAAATGAGCTATGGAGTGTCAAATAAATAGTTTTCACAAGATCGAGGCTTATGACACACAAGCCATAAATCTAGGAAAAAGTGACACTTGGCACGAGGTTTCTAAAATTACTTTTGCATGTATTTCCCAACTGTTAAAAATATATCCCTAAAATCTAGGGATGTTTTTTTGCATTTTGCTTTTTGAGGAAAAAGATACCCATGCACGCAAGGAAAGATTACACAGTCCTGAAAAGAATCGTCAACCTGTGAGCACATGCAATGGTCAACAAGCCTTGGGATGACTAATATGCAGTTTCTGGGTTGAGTGGCTCTGGTTGCCCCTCAAGCTCTGTCCAATTTTAGGACTGAAGCCAAGGCTGCCAGCTAGAACTGTGCAAATTCTGAGAGCAAGCCCAGTGATGGACTTCTCTGCATAATTTTCACCAGGAAGGCAGCCTGCATGCTCTGCGTAATATTGGAGAGAATTTGGATGCCTTGATGCTCTATGCAATTCTGAAGAGCAAGGCTAGTTTCCCTCTAGTTCTGCGAAATTCTCCAAGTCAGCACCAGAACTAGTTCAAAACCAAATCGCGAGAGGTTAGCTCGCAAGTAAAAGGCAAACAAGTTAGTGAACACAAGCTGATAAGCTAAATAAACTCAACTGAAAGCATAAGTACTTGGGTAGTGGAATACGTGCTGCTAAGGATGGTTGGTAGGGAGGTTCCAAAACAAAGCTAATGAAATTTTTTGGATGATTGTATTAGCCGCTACAACAATGGCAACACACTGGTAGAACTCCAACTCTCTGAAGGGACCTTGTTTCGCGAAAAACAAGTCTAAATCCTAAGGAAGTATTGTTCGATTCTTTGATCATCGTGGTTTCACGCTAGCTTGAGTTAAAGATGCAACACCTGCCATGCTCTTGATCGGTTAGCACATATTCCAAGCCAAGTCAACTTAGTTGTTTTGATTGGGGATGAGTGGTATATTGATGCACAAGTAATATGATTGATAGAGTTTAAGTTTCATATTTGGTGTTACTTCACTGCCAACAGGTCTGGACAGTACCCTGGCGAAGTCACACAAGAACACAAGCATCGCTCTGCTGCCAGTGAGCCTGATCAATACATCGGCGGAGTTACTTGCATCACCTCTTTGTGCAGGAATCCTCTCTCTTATTTTGCCTTATTCATTTTTCAAAATTTTCATTTTTTCATTTTTCAAAGAAATGTGTATAAGCACTTCTTTATTTCAAAGGTGGAAGAGGGATCCCGACTTATTGAGAGAAAAATAGGTTGTTCCTTCAGAGAAATATGTTATATTTGTCTCCGACATACTTGTTAAGGTTTTCCCCCTCACCTTACTCTACTTGACTGAGCTGATAAGGGTTAAGCCCAAAATAACCAACTGAGTAGGTGGTACTAGTTAGAGCGCAAGTGTTGTGTTTTCACCAAGATTCACTTCGAACGGAACGTATTTTCCATTGATGTATCATTGAATGAAGACAACAAGTTATGCATAAAGAGAGAGGACAACAGATAACCAAGTGTTGGTAGTTGTACAAGTCCTCTTGCACTTTACCCTGCTTGTCCTAAGAGTCATACATAGTTTCATGTGAAACTAACCTACGGGAGTAAACAAGCAAACAAAACAATAAATCAAAGAGCAGAAGCAAATGATAAAGTAAAGCGAGTAAGAAAAGCAAGCAAGCAAGGAAACAAACAAACAAACAATGTAAGAAACCAAACATGCATTTAAGCAAACAAGACATAAATAAAACACTACTCCTACTCCTAATCTAACAGTGCATGGGTCTGCTCAAGTGAAGTGATATTTCCAATGCAGCCGCTGGAACATTGGTTGACCCATGTTGGTGAAGACATGGTTCGTGAAAAGCGCAGTCAAGCAAACCAGCAAATATGAAAGATATAATAATGAAGACCAACACACTCCGAGTTTAAACGTGTCCACATAAAGAAAAGAGTGAAAGCACAAGACAAGCACTCTATGGACTTACCATGGTGTTGTGACACACTGCGTGCAAATGATAAGCATGCGCACTCTCTTGATTATGACAGACAAGAAAGCATGAGAAAGAGAGACAACTTACATCTTGCAAGTGTGCTTGTTGTGTATGAATCCTCCAATGCATGCATGATGGGATCATGTGATTCAGGTGGAGGAAGTGAAATCTCTGTGTTGGATTGATATTCAATGCATACATATGAGTGATGAGGGGTCTTGGGTGTTTCAACAATTTCTTGATCGGAAGTGAAACTATCCTCAGGACAGCGAGGACCTAACATAACCATCAACTCGGGCTAAAGTGCTTCGACAGCCTGCGAGGTTTTGACTTCATCGACAGATAGATCATCATAAACAGGTGGCTTTGAAAGATCAACAATGATTGAATCAACATCATGATCAAATATAGGAGTAAAGAGATCACGAAAGCTACAATCAGAAAAATCAATGAGTTCATCGGCATCCTCATGATCTGATGAATCATACAGAGGGGTATATGAGAAGCAAGAATGTTCACCTCTGGTTTTCCGGAAAAATTAGATGAAAAATCAAGTGAATTTTCAACGAAACATTTGTCTTCTCCGTTGTCAAATGATTGACTAACATTGGGTGTATTCTGTGAATGGTGGAAAGTAGATGCTTCCGTGGATGGATTTACATAAAGAAAATTAGAGGTAGCATAATCACCAAATATGTCAAGAAAAAGTGGAGGAGGCGCAGATAGAAGGAGGTCATCCTTCACCATAGGTTCATGCTCATATTCCCAGTCATACTCATCGTAAATGACAATGCAAGTTGGTTGTGCAACATCAACTCCGTCAGTAGTGTTAGCATTTGAGATTTCACCTAGGCTGAGATAGACAAACCTCAAAGCTACATCAAACCATTTCACCTCGTAGCTAGCCCTACGAGGTATGAGAAGGCTCTCTCGGGTCAAAACTCGGTGGATTTTGTTAATAGGATCAGTTGACCAATTAGGAACAAGGATTTTAGGCTAGTAAACTGATAAGGGGGATTGATTTAAAGCTTTTGGGTTTTTTGGTGGCAATTGGAGGGAGTGCAATTCAGGGTGCGGGGATTGAGCTCAGTTTTTGCAGGTGGGTCTTTGGGGCAAGGTAGGAGTTTATGCTGATGCCTTTAGCTGAAAGAGATGATCAAGGAAGAAAGAAGAGAGGCTAAAGAGGGCGAACAATGAATTTGAATCCTCTCTAAACAGTGGAAAACATAAATTTTAAACAAAATTGAAAGTTGAGCATGGCATGCATGAATTCAAACTTTATCACTTCTTTTGTTTAAATAGCAGCAAGAGATTAAGAAATGGAACACATAAACACACTTAAAATCACAGTAGGAAACACACCATCAACATAATAATCCAAAAGAATCCACAATGAAGTCTGCAAAACCCTGGCCTTCCTTTTCCTCAAATTGCAGAAAATACAAGTCAAAAATACAATAGCACTTCTCCCTCTAGAGTCCAAACATGAAAATGAGAAAGAGAAGGCATAATATAGAAGGTCTAACCTCTTCCCCCACCTCTAGGGGTCGAGCTCAGCTTCCTAGGAGCTGTTACAACTAATTCTAAATAAGTCACTAGATAATAGGCCAG
>APFE031499798.1:49962-77116 GCA_000404065.3 Pinus taeda
ATTCTTTTTGTTTTATTTTCTTGCTGCAGGTCCATGTAATTTGCTTGCTGTGGAAAGGAGAAGGGCATTTTAGGGTTTGTGGGAACATGAAGGATATTAGGGTTTAGCGAAGAAATTTGTGAAGGGAAAGATGTTGAAGGAATATGGGATGGAAACCTTGTATTTCTTGCAAACGAAATAAATGAAATAATAAGATAAATATGTAGCAGCATTTGTGAATTTAATTGCCAAGGGAACAAGGATGGGATAAGAGGGATTTTAACCTTGAAAAAAAAACAAACCCTAGCACATTTGCCTACATTAACAACAGCTACATTTCACCATTTCTCTTGCAAGTTTTGAAGAAGAAAACCATTAGACACATCATCATGCAATCATCACTTGCCATCATGGATAAATTTAGAGCCTACCTGGTCGATTTAGCAGTTTGGGAGAGCGATTAGGGCGATTTAGCAAGTTTCTGGCGAACCCAGCTCGACTAGTCGCACCTCCAACTCGACTAGTCGCACCTCTCTGACTGGTCGCACTAGTTCAAAAATTACACTGTGAGAGCAGCTCTGACTAGTTGCACCTGCCCAACTGGTCGCACCTCCAACTCGACTAGTCGCTCATCCAGAAATGACCAAAATCGCTGCAAAATCGCCTTTCTTTGCTTCTCTTTGTGTCTTGCAAGTTTGCAAATGCATAATGAGGCCATGAAGAGGGCTTTTTGGTATTTATAGGTCCACATTAAAAAAAATTAAAACATCAAACCCACTTTCAAATGTTGCATGTTTTGACATTTAATTTAACACTGTTTTTTTTTTAAGTTGCACTTTGCCTGAAATTGATTTTTTGAGTGTTTTCACTTGGTTCTTTTTGCAGGTTGATTCTCTGATGGATTCTGAGGAGGAAACTAGGGTTGTTGCCGGCATTCTGAAGTTTTATGAAGATTTTCCTTATTTTTGCAAATTTCACATGACCTTGGGTTTAAAAACAAAGTTTTTTAAATCCAAGGTATAAATGAGCTGTCGCATATGAAAAATATCAATTGAACATAATTACAAACCTCCTTCTCGCTTGCTGGGGACTATTGGACTTTAGACTCATGACCTTGAAAGGATTTTGACCGAAACCCTAGACCTAGACTTGGGATTTCAAGACAAAACTGAAACAAGTGTGACACAAGGTTTTTCAAATGATATGACCTCATTCCAGCAAAGCCAAGAAGGGAACAAGACCAGCTCCTCCATTAGTGTTATGGCATGCCTAACGGAATGCAAAACTGATGCTGATGAGACACCTACATATGCAAATGCAAAGAGCTTTTGATCACCAATGGAGGGCTCAAGACCGACACTAACAAGTAGCTTGATCCTCATTCACAACACATGTGGAGTCTGAAACGGAAGAACACAAGACAATACAATCCGAGGATCAACAGAACACGAAGACAGAGGTTGAGGTAACAAGTGCATATGACAATCTATGGGATTCCCAATCAAATTTGTGTAGACATTAAGAGTAGTGAGGGTGGGAGGATGTGACAGTTGAACAGACTTATGTGCATGCTCTCCCACATCACTCTGCGAGGGTGGATTTGTTTGATGAGAGGAAGGCTAACAGTCACTTGTGACAGAAACTGTGTCTGCTTGTGATTGTGCAGCTCCATCACTGAAGTATGCTAGGCGGTGTTTGATCTTTTTCTTCCTTTGTGGAGAAAGCGATTTGATACAAGCATACTCATATTTGTCCCAAAGATATTGGAATTTCATCTGACTTTTCAAAGTTTCAAAAGAGAGTAGATGGAAGAGATGCCAAAAATCCATTAGAGATTCATGTGGGGCCTTTCATTGTTTTAACATTTTCTTATCAAGTGCTTCAGGATCAAAATGATGGAAAACATAATCTATTAGATCACTTAATTGCATGAATGGGTGCACACAATTAGGAGGCAGTGTTTGACACCATAGCAATGGGTATTCGTGAAGTGCGTGTGCAATCATCATACATACCTCTACTTCGAAAAAACCTTACAAACTATCCATGAATGCATGAAAGTCATCTAAGTACGCAGGTCAGGCCACTTTGCCTTCACCATCATACGTGAGTTCTGACAAGTCATCAAAGAACTCCCTCTCGACTTCAAAGGGATGTTTGTTGGACAAACATTGCAGAGGGTTAACTATAGCAATATCCAAGATAGATGTACGAAGATTTAAAACATGATGTGAGGACTTAGCTTGTCATCTGGCCCTCCTTCTAGCGCCAGAAATGTTGACGGTGTTGGACTCACCAACATGTCAGGGGATCTCCCCAATAAGAAGTCCCAACTAGAACTCGAACTATTTGGAATAGGAGTCCCAGTAATGGGTAGTGCAGTATCACCTTGACTACAGTTGCTTGTAGAGGTAAGTAAGATGTCCTTGTTGGAAACAAGGGTGTGACTCGAAAGGGAAGGTGCATGAAAGGCTCTAACACACGAAAGGGGAGAAGAGTGCACCCCTTAGAAGCCTATCATAACGCGCAGCTTGAAAGGGAACACACGAGCTGAAATACATTAGGAGATGGAAAGTAGGATAACTGACGATCCAAAGTGATGAGTTATACCAACAATATGCTTTGATAAGGTTCACACAAACACATATGGAATAGTCCATACGTACATGCGTAAATTACAACTACATACATCGTTAGAGTAACCAGGATAACCGAACTACAATAACAATATATGCATGAAACGTGTTGGCTCTGTTATATTAAAAGAGTGAAAGATCCAATCACACATACAACAATGACATCCACTAGCTCCAATAGTGGAATGTTACAATCACTGCCGCCTGCTCCTCCAAAGAGATGTACTCGCTCTGCACTGTGGAGAAAGCCAAGGCTCGTTACAATACACTCCAAGCTTTCTGTAAGTTATACCTATCAGAAGCTTGGCTCCCAAAAGTCCCAATACAATGAGTTATGAGGTTCTATATATAGCAAATGGTGGGGTTACCCTTGACATTTCCCTTTGTGACTCTTGAGCTACCCTCATGACTCTTAAACTTACACATTGTTGTTTGCATTCTACTATTGACACTTGGTCTTTCACTTTACAACATGTTTACAATACAATCTACACATGTACCCATGTGAGACAAAAATGGGCTTGAGTAAGCCATACAAGACATCACTGAGACTCAAACAGTTTTGGGAAGACTAACTTGTCGACATCCTCTTGGAGATCGATGGTGGCGAACTGATGCCAACCTTGGTAGTTTGTTATGGTGTTTGTGTACTTTGTGGTGACATCCTTCTGAAAGCGAACTCTTGCCTCCATTGCATCCGGGTACACTGATTCGTCACCTTTGTCCAGCTCCTCAAATAGCATGTGCATCATGGTCTTGAGTGCAGTCGGATCAGCGACATACAGGTGCATAATGTTTATGCTCATCTGAAAATCTATGTTGGTGGCTATGCACATCAACTGCTCGAAGTACATGTCCAGCTCCAATCGGACTTGGCTCTTTTCTTTCACCTCGGTGAGTGTTCCAATGGATAGGATCGCGTGCGTGCGCACAATGACATCCATGCTCCTGAACACTCATGCATGTGAAGCCTATAAGCTGGTGATGAGTTGTGGGAGTTCCTTATAGTTTCGAATCTGACTCCAGATGCGTGCCCTCAACTCCACTACCTTTGGCTTCATCATTTTTGGAAAGTACAATAGGGCTCCCTTGTACCTCATTGTCCATATCTGCATGTGATCGAAAACAGTGTGTATGTTTGTGAAGATGCATGCTCTCCTAGCGCAGTGTTGCTGCTAACCGTTAAGATAGACAATTGACTTATGCATGGTGATTAACCTGAAGTTCAACTTCCACATGATTATCTCGAGAGATAATACTTCATAGGGTATTGCTTTCTTCAACTCTGATCTGGCAGATGTTGTAGCTTTCTCCCCTTCCTGATTGGCCACATGCAATTCCTTATCCATGCACTCGTTCTCAGCTATCAAGAATCTCACACTTGAGTTGGTGGCTTCGACATATGCCTTTATAGCATCAGCCAATGCAGGTGGATGTTTGCGCAAATAAGACACGATCACTCGTTCTTGAAAATGCGCAGGAGCCACATGGACATCTGGAGTAGGCACTCTGCACGACTACACGACTTTGTGTTGTGACTCATCGAAGGATATGTATTGCACATCTGCTTCCGGATTGTCCTTGAGGATTTCAGTGTCTCCTTGATCGCTTGGGACTTGCTCTGATCCTAGATTTGGTGAAGTTGGTGGAGTGACCTCTTGGTCCTTGGGCTTGAGGTCTATATCCTCATCTTGCTCTGGCTAAACCACATCCATGTCCATCTATTCCAACATCTGTTCAATATCCTCAGCAAAGTCCTGCTCCTGTGATCGTTCATCCTATTTGCTATCTGCCAGCTGTTCTGATGAATCAATAAACTGTATGGGTGTGGTTTCATCAATGTGTGCATGTTGTGCCTCATGTTGTTCATGTTCCTATTGCACTTCCTTCTCTCTTCTGCGTAGCTCTTGTTCTTCCCTTAGTTGTTGCTTCAACTCCCACAACTCCTTTTCTGCCTCTTCCAGCTTTTGCTTCTCCCTCTATCTTTGCGCAATCCTTCTGTCGTGTTGTTGCTTCTTTGCCTCAATCTCCAAAGTTTCTCTTAATAAAAGTGGATTTTCTTTGAACTTTCATCTTTTCTCCACCTCTGCGTTGTCGACAACCTTCCTGAGGTCTACTTCCCTTTGCTGCTACTGATGTTGTTGCTCTCTGAGATGCTGCTACCTTGTGCATTGTTAACCACTCTACAACCACATTGACTGGTTCATTGAGCCTTGAGGATTTATAACAGTATCTCCATGGGCCTTCCTCAGGCCAATTACATGCCTCGTGGATCCAAGGATGATACAATCTCACATAGTGGTCTTCCACTAAGCGATGCAGGTCATATGGATTGAAACTTCTAGTGCTGAAGGTGAACCTCTTGAATTCCTCCGTCTTGGCCTCAACATGCGTGAGATTCTGGATCTCATACAACTCGATCCACGAAGGAAGAGCAGGTCAAGGTGCCTTCTTCTTCATGTGCAGTCTCGCTGACAACCTTGTCGAGATGTGATATGCAACTCTTGCATGACCATCTTATCCATGGAAAACTTCGGTAACACATGTGGAGCCTTCTTCATGTTGTACATCCTAATGAAGGTGCCAAGGGGTGAGGCATACCAATCTATTATGTTAACCGAGGTGATGGATTTGTCTGATAGTCGTAGTATAACTCCATGGAAACCGCACTCAGAGAACAACCTGCAATAGGTGTGCACAAATATTTCTGAAGGTGTCCATACCCAACCCAAGTCAGAGAACTACTGATGGGCACAAATTGTATCAAGAATGTATGCAGACATGAAGTGTTTTTCTTGCTGACCCTTGCGCGAATGCAGGGCATCTGTTACTTGTCCCTTTAGTTGGAGAGCCAACATGTCATACCAATTGAAAGGTCTTCCTTCGTTCGCTAGTTGATCCAACACAATCACCCAACTCTGTTGGAAGATTTATGTACTCTCTGTTGAAAATAGCAACAAGAAATGATAAAAATAGAAATGCTAAAAATAAATAGCATTTTAGGATATACTCCAACTTTGTTGAAAATAGCAAAAAATACAAATGCTAAAATTAGCATTGCTATAAATAGCATTTCGGGATATATTCCAATTTTGTTTTGTCCTTGAATCAAAATTGAGAATTAAAATTCGAATTTAGTCTCACTAGTTGTTTGAAAAATAAATAATTAATTCATCTTGAGTTAATTAGTTGGTAAAATTTAAACATGAAGTCTTTGTGAATACATGCAACATTTATCCCTTTGATTTAGGAAGTTATCCCTTAATTAAGGAGATAAGGATGAGTTGTATTTGAGCTGTAATTAGTTAGCTCAGTTAACTAAGTTAAGTCCAATTAAATTAGTTCCAAACAGTTTGTGGAACTAAATTGTGAGTTCAGTCGGTTAATGCATGCATGCATGCAACTAGTGTTCTCCAGATAATTGAATATTCTCGCATAAATAACTCATGCATGTCAATTTAGACAGAGACCTAGTTGAGATTAAAGGAAGGGACAGTGTACTATCAATTGCTATGATTTTCCTATAAGAAAATCTCTTGCATGCAGAGGGAATTCATTCCTTCAGGATTGCACAGTTACTACAGAGGTCAGAGCAATGTGTGAGGTGAGAATCACACAAGTGGCAGCTTGAGGACCAAGGAGAAGCTGCGCAAGGAAATAGGAGGCTTGGAGGACTGAAGGAAGGCATGTGTGTTGTCTATTCTACCTATGAGCAACAATGAGGGATTGTACTGAGAGCTGGATAGCTTGTGAGTTAAAGCTTTGTGTAATCCTGAGATATTTCTACTTGTATGATAATACAAATAGCGAGGTTTTTAGCTGAGGCTTTCCCAAGACTATTCTTTTGTGTTTCATGTGTGATTGAATCTTCTTCTCTGTTATATGTGTTCTGGTTGATCTTGCTCGAAATCGATTAAGCTTCCACAAGTTTTGTAGAAGTATATTGAGTATTTTGCTTTAGCACATTGCATAATCAGTTTAATCTACAGTGAGAATTTCTACATGGTATCAGAGCAAAGGTGATCAAAGTGGAGAAAAATATACAAAGAAGTTCGAAGTTCGAAGTTTGAAGTTCTTGATTGTAGGTACTAAATCGAGTTCTTATCACATCTCAAAGTTCACTAATGGCGTTCAATGGCTTGAGACTCGAGTATGCCCTAGATGGCAGCTCGAATTACATAGCCTGGAAGGATCACATGGAAGCGGTATTAGAGGAAAATGGTTTGAAGGATTTCATTGATCAAGAAGTCCCCAAGCCAACAATAGCTAATGCCCAAGAATTGGCAGAATGGAAGAAATGTGTGGTGAGAGCGAGGAGGATTCTTCTGGAGGGAGTTCGAGACCATATTGTCTCAAGTCTCCATGGGAAGGAGACTCCATTTTCAATGTGGAAGAC
Organism: Pinus taeda; assembly: GCA_000404065.3. NCBI lineage: Eukaryota > Viridiplantae > Streptophyta > Pinopsida > Pinales > Pinaceae > Pinus > Pinus taeda. The sequence goes on from APFE031499798.1 coordinate 56,974, forward strand.
ATTGAATGATTTATATCAGAACAATAGCGACCAAAGGAAGTTGGCGCTGAAAGACAAGCTTTGGAAAATCAAGTGTGAAAAGGGCGACACAATCTCTACATATCTGAACAAGCTCACCACTTGCATAGATGAGCTTAGAAGTGTAGGAATCATGCAAACCAATGATGACATGGTGAGTCTTTCTCTCCTCGGTCTTCCTAAGAGTTGGCATAGTTACCAGGACTCAGTGAATGGAAGAGAGAAACTGCCAGATTGGGAATGACTGTGGTCAGATCTGATGCAGGAGGAGATAAGGAGGAGCACCAGAGATGGTTCTTCATCCAAAGAGGATGAAGAAAATCTAGCCTTAGCCAGTAAGGCAAGGAAAGGGAAGGAGAAGGATTCTCATTCCAAATCGAGTTCTTCCCATGGTGGGAAGAGGCTTGACAAATATAAAGTGAGATGCTTTAATTTTCATGAGGTGTGCCATTATGTAACTAATTGTCCATTGAATAAATCCAAGAAGGGATCCTCAAAAGGATTTGAAGATGATGCATTGGCCTATCAGTTTGAATTGGATTTTACCCTCATTGCATGCATGGTTTCATCGATTATGGGTTGTGGTTGGTTTCTTGACAATGGAGCCTCATTTCACATGACCAACGATAAGAGTTTTTCAGTACCTTGGAGGAGAAAGACCTCCAGATGCGCATAGAGATGGGTAACGATGAAAAGTATAGTGTTTCAAGAGTGGGCACGATTTCTTTTTAGAGGGAACATGGAGCTCTCATTACCTTGATAGATGTGAAGTACGTGCCCAGAATGAATAAGAACTTGGTATCGATCACGATGTTGGAGTACAAAGGCTATGATGTTGTCTTCAATAAGGGAAAGGTTTTCCTTAAGCACATCAGCACGAGACAAGTGAAGCAGATCGGTTCACGAGTCAAGAACCTGTTTGCTCTTGAGGTTCAAGATGCATGCAAAGCCTTGAGGAGTAAGGCAAATGTTGGAGACTTGGTGGTTGAGAGGGAGAGTACATTACCTCTCAACATGCCGCCTTAGAAGAAGTCTCAGACAACTGTGGAGGAGCCACAATTGGTGAAGCAGTTTCAGGAGGTTGTGGAGTAGCCACAACTAGAGAAGCCGAGAGGAGATCGAGTGGAAGCATCCACTCATGCAAAGACCTCCAGTAGGGGAAATTTCAATCCAAGTGGGTAGAGGGATTACATGCAGCCATACCTCCAAGTGTGAGGTGGGGCGATGTGAAGAGATAGTCCCAAGAAGGCTGAAATAGGGGCAGGATCCTTGAGGTACCCAGCCTCTTTGATTAGACCTTGATACGGGAGCCCCGATGAGGAGTAGCAGGACTGGTTGAGTGGGTAGAGACAGATGTGGATGGAGTGGCGGAGGGAGCTTCAGCATCAGAGGGTGTTTCTAGCCCAACAGGGAGGTCAGTTGGGAGACCAGTTACTTACTTCTTAGTAACTGAGTTGTAGTGCAACATTGGGTAGCACGATGCAACATGATGAGAGGAGGTGCATTGTGGATGCAGTGTTGGGAGATAGGACCAGCAACAACACGGATGCAACAGGAGGAATTAGTGTGATTGATGCAGTCAAAGATCAAAGTGATAGAGGCTAGAGCAGTTAGATACTGAAGAGCACAGAGGTGCAGAGTTTTCAGTCGACAGAGGCAATAGCAGTCAGAGACTTTGATGACAAAGGCATCATTCTGATTCAAGTTGGATATTTTTTTTGTTTCTAGAGTTGCTAGAGCAACAACATTTGAGAGAAGTGTTGCATGCAGAACATTCCAAAGGTTCAGGATCGGGTTCGAGTTTAATACCTTTCTTGTTGAGAGGGAGTGTTGAAAATAGCAACAAGAAATGATAAAAATAGAAATGCTAAAAATATCATTGCTATAAATAGCATTTCTGGATATACTCCAACTTTATTGAAAATAGCAAAAAATAGAAATGCTAAAATTAGCATTTCTATAAGTAGCATTTTGGTATATATTCCAATTTTGATTTGTCCTTGAATCAAAATTGAGAATTAAAATTTGAATTTAGTCTCACTAGCTGTTTGAAAAATAATTAATTAATTCATCTTGAGTTAATTAGTTGGTAAAATTCAAACATGAAGTCTTTGTGAATACATGCAACAGTTGTCCCTTTGATTGAGGAAGTTATCCCTTAATTAAGGAGATAAGGATGAGTTGTATTTGAGTTGTAATTAGTTAGCTCACTTCACTGAGATAAGTCCAGTTAAATTAGTTCCAAACAGTTTGTGGAACTAAATTGTGAGTTCAGTCAGTTAATGCATGCATGCATGCAACTAGTGTTCTCCAGATAATTGAATATTCTCTCATAAATAACTCATGCATGTCGGTTTAGACAGAGACCTAGTTGAGATTAAAGGAAGGGACAATGTACTATCAGTTGCTAGGATTTTCCTATAAGAAAATCTCTTGCATGCAGAGGGAATTCATTCCTTCAGGATTGCGCAGTTACTTCGGAGCTCAGAGCAGTGTGTGAGGTGATAATCACACAGGTGGCAACTTGAGGACCTAGGAGAAACTGCACAAGGAAATAGGAGACTTGGAGAATTGAAGGAAGGCATATGTGTTGTCTATTTTGTCTATGAGCAGCAGTGAGGGATTGTACTGAGAGCTGGATAGGTTGTGAGCTAAAGCTTTGTGTAATCCTGAGATATTTCTACTTGTATGATAATACAGATAGCGAGGTTTTTAGCTGAGGCTTTCCCCAGAGTATTCTTTTGTGTTTCATGTGTGATTGAATCGTCTACTATGTTATATGTGTTCTTGTTGATCTTGCTCAAAATCGATTAAGCTTCCGCAAGTTTGATTGTAGAAGTAGATTAAGTATTTTGCTTTAGCACATTGCATAATTAGTTTAATCTACAGTGAGAATTTATACATGGTATCAGAGCAAAGGTGATCAAAGCAGAGAACGGTATACAAAGAAGGGAGAAGTTTGAAGTTTGAAGTTCTTGATTGTAGGTACAGAATCAAGTTCTTATCACATCTCAAAGTTCACCAATGGCGTTCAATGGCTTGATACTCGAGTATGCCCTGGATGGCAGCTCGAATTACATAGCCTGGAAGGATTGCATGGAAGCGGTATTAGAGGACAATGGTTCGAAGGACTTCATTGATTAAGAAGTCCCCAAGCCAGCAGCAGCTAATGCCCAAGAATTGGCAGAATGGAAATGTGTGGCGAAAGCGAGGAGGATTCTTCTGGAGGGAGTTCGAGACCATATTGTCTCGAGTTTCCATGGGAAGGAGACTCCATTTTCAATGTGGAAGACATTGAAGGATCTATATGAAAACAACAGCGACCAGAGGAAGCTGGCACTGAAAGACAAGCTTTGGAAAATCAAATGTGAAAAGGGCGACACGATCTCTACATATCTGAACAAGCTCACCACCTGCAGAGATGAGCTTGGAAGTGTAGGAATCACAGCCGAGTATGACATGGTGAGTCTTGCTCTCCTCGGTCTTCCTAAGAGATGGCATAGCTACCAGGACTCAGTGAATGGAAGAGAGAAACTACCAGATTGGGAACGATTGTGGTTAGATCTGATGCAGGAGGAGATAAGGAGGAGCACTAGAGATGGTTCTTCATCCAAGGAGGATGAACAAAATCTAGACTTAGCCAGTAAGGCGAGGAAAGGGAAGGAGAAGGATTCTCATTTCAAATTGAGTTCTTCCCATGTTGGGAAGAAGATTGACAAATCTAAAGTGAGATGCTTTAATTTTCATGAGGTGGGCCATTATGTAACTATTTGTCCATTGAAGAAATCCAAGAAGGGATCCTTGAAAGGATCTGAAGGTGAGGCATTGGACTCTCAGTTCAAATTGGATTTTACCCTCATTACATGCATGGTTTCATCGATGATGGGTTGTGGTTGGTTTCTTGACAGTGGAGCCTCATTCCACATGACCGACAATAAGAGTTTGTTCAATACCTTGGAGGAGAAAGACCTCTAGATGTGCATAGAGATGGGCAATGATGAAAATTATAGTGTTTTAGGAGTGGGCACGATTGCCTTTCAGAGGGAGAATGGAGCTCTCATTACCTTGATAGATGTGAAGCATGTGCTTGGATTGAAGAAGAACTTCGATTTCGATCACGATGTTGGAGGACAAAGGCTACGATGTTGTCTTCAGTAAGGGAAAGGTTTTCCTTAAACACATCACCATGAGACAGGTGAAGTAGATCAGTTCACAAGTCAAGAACATGTATGCTCTTAAGGTTCAATATGCATGCAAAGCCTTGAGGAGTAAGGCAAATGTTGGAGACTTGGTGGTTGAGAGGAGAGTACATTACCTTTCAACATGCGGCCTCAGAAGAAGTCTTTGAAAATTGTGGAGGAGCCACAATTGGTGAAGCAGTTTCAGGAGGTTGTGGAGCAGCCACAACTAGAGAAGTCAAGAGGAGATCGAATGGAAGCATCCACTCATGCAAAGACCTCAAGTAGGGGAAAATTTTGAGCCAAGTGAGCAGAGGGATCACATGCAGCCATACCTCCATGTGTAAGGTGGGGCGATGTGAATAGATAGTCCCAAGAAGGCTGAAATAGGGGCAGGATCCTTGAGGTACCCAACCTCTTTGATTAGACCTTGCTATAGGAGCCCCGACAAGGAGTAGCAAGACTAGATAAGTGGGTATAGACAGATGCAGATGGAGCGATAAAGGGAGCTTTAGCATCAGAGGGTGTTTCTAGCCCAACAGGGAGGTCAGTTGGGAGACCAGTTACTTACTTCTCAGCAATTGAGTTGTAATGCAACATTGGGCGGCACGATGCAACATGATGAGAGGAGGTGCAATGCAGATGTAGTGTTGGGAGATAGGACCAGCAACAGCACAGATGCAGTAGGAGGAATTAGTGCGATTGATGCAATCAGAGATCAAAGTGATAGAAGCTAAAGCAATCATATACTGAAGAGCACAGAGGTGCATAGTTTTTAGTCGACAAAGGCAATAATAGTCAGAGACTTTGATGACAGAGGCATCATTCTGATTCAAGTTGGATATTTTTTTTGTTTCTAGAGTTGTTGGAGCAACAACAATTGAGAGAAGTGTTGCATGCAGAACATTCCAAAGGTTCAAGATCAGGTTCGAGTTGAATACCTTTCTTGTTGAGAGGGAGTGTTGAAAATAGCAATAAGAAATGATAAAAATAGCATTTCAGTATATACTCCAACTCTGTTGAAAATAGCAAAAAGTAGAAATGCTAAAATTAGCATTGCTATAAATAGCATTTTCGGATATATTCCAATTTTGATTTGTCCTTGAATCAAAATTGAGAATTAAAATTTGAATTTAGTCTCACTAGCTGTTTGAAAAATAATTAATTAATTCATCTTGAGTTAATTAGTTGGCAAAATTCAAACATTAAGTCTTTGTGAAGACATGCAACAATTATCCCTTTGATTGAGGAAGTTATCCCTTAATTAAGGAGATAAGAATGAGTTGTATTTGAGTTGTAATTGTTTAGCTCAGTTAACTGAGTTAAGTCCAGTTAAATTAGTTCCAAACAGTTTGTGGAACTAAATTGTGAGTTCAGTTAGTTAATTTATGCATGCATGCAAATAGTGTTCTCCAAATAACTGAATATTCTCTCATAAATAACTCATGCATGTCAATTCAAATAGAGACCCAGTTGAGATTAAAGGAAGGGACAATGTACTATAAGTTGCTAGGATTTTCCTATAAGAAAATCTCTTGCATGCAGATGGAATTAATTCCTTCAAGATTGCGCAGTTACTACAGAGGTTAGAGCAGTGTGTGAGGTGAGAATCACATAGGTGGTAGCTTGAGGACCCAGGAGAAACTACGCAAGGAAATAGCAGGTTTGGAGGACTGAAGGAAGGCATAGGTGTTGTCTATTCTGTCTATGAGCAGCAGTGAGGGATTGTATTAACAGTTGGATAGCTTGTGAGCTAAAGCTTTGTGTAATCCCAAGATATTTCCACTTGTATGATAATACAGATAGCGGGGTTTTTAGTTGAGGCTTTCCCCAAAGTATTCTTCTGTGTTTCATGTGTGATTGAATCTTCTTCTCTGTTATATGTGTTCTGGTTGATCTTGCTCAAAATCGGTTAAGCTTCCACAAGTTTGATTGTAGAAGTAGATTAAGTATTTTGCTTTAGTACATTGCATAATCAGTTTAATCTACAGTGAGAATTTATACACTCTCCTAGTTGTATAAGCGACTTGCAAAGATGACCAAGAACTGATAATCCTTCCACAATATCTTTGTCTTGTATACCTAGTTGGGTGTTGTCATGAAATTAGATGGCTCTCTCAACCAGCTCCTCAAGATGTCTCTTGAGTTTGTACTACTGTTCGGATTCGTGAAGGGTGCATCCATTGTGATCACTGGTTGCAGCAAGTGATGCATCTCCTGAAAGTTCTCTGCCCTGAAGGTAGCAATTTTTGTTTTGTTGACACTGCTCAACACCATTGTCTCTAAATCAGTATGCAAGACAATCTAGTGGATCATGTCTGCGCATGGAAATGCAGGATAGCTGCATGCAACCCGGTACAAGCCAGACTTGTGTATGTTGACATAGACTCTGTGGTCCTCTAGATTCTCCTTAAAGGTGCCTAAAAAGATGTCATTGATATCCTGCCATTTGATCTTGATCTCCTTGTCTATGAACAACTTAGTATCTTCATAGATGGGCAAGCTCATAGAAACTTGCTTGACCACATCTCCAGTTGCGCTCTCAATGGTGGGCTTTGACCCTTCTCTCTTGGAAGCCATTGTACTTGTACTCTTGAGAGAGTGATGAACACCTGTGATACTTGGAGATAGAGTAACACTCATGGCACGCAAACTGTCATTTGAAAACCAAAAGCAACTTGAGGACTGACATGCAACACACGTGGGTTAGTGATTTGGAAATTTGTGCAATTTTCATTGGGAGAGGCTCGGAGAGTGACTTCCATAATTGCGCAGAGCACAGTCTAGACTACCAGTGAGCTGATTAACTATTGAAACTACGCAGAGCATAGTCCATCTTGGCCTACTGAGGACTGGAACTGCGCAATACGTAGCTTAAATCAGCATCACTGCAACCTGGGAAAATTGTATTGTGCAATTATGGGGGCCAACTGAGCCACTACCTCTCAGAATTGTGCATAGCACACTCTGAGAGGCTAGTGTGAGGCAAGCGCTGCACAATTTATGGGAGTAAGGCAAGGCCTTCCATTGCAGGAATGCGCAGTATAAGACGGGCAAGACAAGGTCCGGGCCAAGGCAACTCAGACCTGTCGACATGTAGTTAAAAACAATAAGGATTGAATGCATGTGTGAAGATGGGGGCATACATGAGTGAATGGACATGCATGCAATCAGTAAGTACAAGATTCAGTAAAATAGGAAAACAACAGGTTGTGTGAAGCGATTCGCTGCAACGACGACCATTAGTGCAGAAACAATGCTTCTACAGGCTAACATGTATTAAAACGACAACAAACATTCAATAAAACCAAGAAAACAACACTAACACAAACCGAAACACAAAAAGCAACAGAAAAGCAACAAAAGACATGAAAAGACGACTTACCCAAAAAACATTGCGCTGAGTGTGCCGAATGTTCCTAGATGCATTGGGGATGTCAGAGCTCCAAGATCAAAGTGAAGAGTGAGCTTTGAAGCGTCGAATAAATATTTTTAACAAGAACGCGGCTTATGATGTGCATGGCACAAATATAGGAAAAAGTGACACTTGGCGGGAGGTTTATAAAACGAATTTTACATGTAACCCCCACCTATTAAAAATATATCCCTGAAATATAGGGATATTTTTTGCTTTTTTACTTTTTGCTTTTTTCAAGAAAAATTTTCCCATCCATGCAACGCAAGATTGCACAATCCTAGAGGAAACCAGTCAACCTGTGATCCAAATTGGATCCATGAAAATTATCAAATGCCATGATTGTATCAAATCAGGATAAACTTCAAAATTCAAGAACAAAGAGCAATCAGGAAAACCTTTGGATAGTGGTAGTTTGCAGCCAGCAAGGAATTACAAGGACTTCGGTCAAAGCGCATTGACCGAGGCCCATGGAGACCGTACAGGAGGCAAAAATAGTAGTTGGGAAGCGCAGATTGGGAAATGGAGGCCATTTCTGATGCGGATTAGCGCATCGCTGGGCAAAACCCCTCGAGAAGGAAAAGCCCCGAAGTGCTCGGACGAATGGGAAGCCAGGAAACCGTGGGGAAAGCGCTAAGGCGAAAGGCGGGTCCCGCGCTCCAAAACTAGCGGTATATCAGGGGCATCCTTTGGCGGTAAGCAGATTTGGCAGAAAACGAGCGATTCCATTCATCACATGCTGCGTGTCCGACAGATGAGAGAGAAAACCGCCTCTCATCGCACGCTTATGGTCGAGCGAGTCAACCGCGCGAAATGAGCGAACACCGTAGGATCTGGGGACTCCAGATCTGACGGCGGAGATCACGCCCGACGGAGGAACTAGATTTTCTAGGGGAGTAAGCCGCAACCCATAAGAATTTGAAGTCTAATTTGACCGCTGAGTTGGCGGATGAGTCATTCCACAGTGTAACTGAATTACAGAACCATCGAGGAAGAGCTGGTGCAGTTCGTGAGAGGACAAGTGGCTACTTCCCTGTAGATGATGGCGATGACGCAGAGGCAGGGAAATCCAAACGAACAGCAGTAGGTGATTCGAAGGGGCGGAAGAGGAAGCGAACAATCAACGACAAATTGGCTTTAAGCCATGAACAGACAGAGAATAGAACACGAAGAGAGAAGAAGAGAACGAAGACAGAGAGAGCGAGAGCAAAGAAAAGACGATGAAGCAAGAAGCAGAAAACAGAGAGCTGAGCTGATCTAAGGCAACATCGAGCAGACAGAAGGCTTGAGAGATTCAAGAAAATCCCTGTGAGGATCTGTCAGGAATTGATCACCACATTGGGCTCCTCCCATTAAAGACCAAAGAGGTAAAGACTTGGAAAGGGAAAGAGTATGTGCACTCTAGTGGCTTGGGGAATCCAAGAACCACCCTACTAAGTGGTATTTGTTTCAGGAGACTCAAATTGAGCTCCTCATTGTAAATCTCTGCTTTAAAGACACAATAAAAGAAGGCCACCACTGAAAGCTGGACTAGAGACGTAGCCCTGGAAAATAGGGTGAACTCCTTATTAAATCTGTTGTGTTCTTGCATTTGCTTACCGTGTTTCTCTTACTATTTTCCATTCTTGCAGTGTCTGTATATTTTGCATCTGATCGATATGTTGCCCAAAATAACATAGACACACACTAACACATGAGTTTGTAATACCTTCATTCATCAATTCATAAATTAAGGTCACTCGCGAGTGATTTTCAGATCAACCTGTGACCACATGCAACAATCAGCAAGCCCTGGGATGACTTATGCACAATTTCTGGGCTAAGTGGATCTAGCTGCCCCTCAAGATCTGCGCAATTCATGGACTGAAGCTAAGGCTTCCAACTAGAACTGCACAAATTCTAAGAGCAAGCCGGGTGATGGGCTGCTCTGCGCAATTTTCAAGGGGAAGGAAACCTGCATGCTCTGCGCAATATTGGAGAGTAGTTGGTTGCCTTGATGCTCTATGCAATTAATTATGGAGAGAAACGTTGGTTGCCCTCCAATTTTGCACAATTATCCAAGTTAGCATGAGAACCAGTTGAAAACCAAGTCACGGGAGGTCCTTGCGGGTAAAAGGCAAAAATGTTAGTGAACACAAGTTGATAAGCCAAAGAAACTCAATTGATAGCATAAATAACTGGATAGTGGAAGACATGTTGCTAAGGATGGTTGGTAGGGATCTCCAAAATGAAGCTAAGGCAAAATTTTGGATGATTTTTATAGCCACTACAACAAGACCCTAACAACATGCATGGTAAGCACAAAGATGGGAGCATGTGGTACTTAGACAATGATGTCTCATTCCATATGATGGGGAATAAATAATTTTTCAGTGACTTGGAGGAGAAATATTTCTGGATGAATATTGAGTTTAGAGACAACGGAAGGTACAATGCAACCGAGGTTGGTAATCACCTTTTACAGGGAGTCAGGATCTCCTCTCAGACTTGAGACAACGAAAGGTACAATGCGACTGAGGTTTGTACTTTCACCTTTTATAGGGAGTCAAGATCTCCTCTCGGACTCAAAGATATTTGTGTCGGGTCTAAAGAAAAATCTCATCTCTGTAGTAGTTTTGGAAGGCCATGGTTACGATGTGATCTTCATAAAAGGAAAGGCATTCCTGAGACACATAGCCACAGGATTGGTGAAGCAGATTGGGGTTCGAGTCAAGAACCTATATGCACTTGAGGTAGAAGATGCATGTGAAGCCTTGAGGAGCAAGGCAAAGACTAGAGATGTGATGATTGAGAGGAAGCATGTTAAACCTCTCAACATGCAGCCTCATAAGAAGCCTCGGGAAGTTGTGGAGCAACGACAAATAGAGAAGCAGAGAGGAGGAAGTGTGGAGACATCATCTAAAGCAGAGACTTCTAATAAGGGGATAGTTCGAGCCAAGTGGGATGAGGGACCACATGAAACTATACCTCCAGGAGTGAGGTGGAGAGATGTAGATCCCTAGTCCCAACATTGCCTAAATTTGGGCAGGGTCCATTGAGGCGTTCTCCTCATGCATCATTACCTTGCTACGGGGCCCCACAATATTCAGTAGCAGGAGGATCAACATCAGTTAGATACTAAGGAGTGTAGAGAAGTGTTAACAATAAAGCAGGAGGCTCAATAATAGAGTCATCAACAACACAATTTTCCTAGTAGACAATTGTAGACACAATTGATTCAATTTATTTTTGGATGCTTCTGAGTTGCAGATGTTGTAGTAGCAGCAACAACATTGAGAGGTGTTGCATGCAGTACATTCCATAGTTGCAGGATAAGGGTAGTTGATAATCCCTTCCTTGCTGAGAGGGAGTGTTGAAAATGCAACAATAAAGTCTCAATTTTGATTTTTTCCTTGACAAAATTGAGAAAATTCGAATTTTCACATCAGAAGACAACTTGGAGGAGTTAACTGAGGTGACATACCACTTGTCACTCAATTAAGAACACTCAATTCTAGTTAATGAATTGAAGTTCAGTTTGCTTGTGTTGATTCCTAAAATATAGGAGTCTAGCTCTAATAATTCGAGTTAGGGACATGAAGTTCAGTTGTGTGCAATGGGTTCCTAAATTTTAGGAGCCTAGGTTGATTTAATTTCATTTGTAGCAATTTTATTTAGTTAAATTGAGTTATGGTTAGTTAAACTAGTTCTAACTGATGGAGGAACTAGTGGAATGTCAAGATGTGGAAGTGGAACTTCAACCACACTCAGTGATCATCCAAATAACTAATCAATCAGCCTAAATTAGTTCATGCATGTAGAGAATTTGAGTTACCTAGTTAAGATGGAGATTCCAAGGCAGTGTACTATCAGTTGTAGCATATTCCAATGTGTATAGATGGTGCATGTAGTCAGAGGAAGGACCTAGAAGAATTGCGTAATTGAGATGAGGGAATTTCCTAATTAATAGGGGCCTAATTCCTAGAGGAACAATGCAAGGAATTACGAGCTTGGAGGGCTTAAAAATTGGCTAAGTATTGGCCAAGTTCAGTCAGTCAGGAAAAGGATAGAAGATATAGGTACAGATTATGCTCAAGCTTGAGCAAGCATATTGTATTCATCCAGATTTTTTGATTAATGAAATATAGATAGTAAGGTGTTTTGAGTAATTTCTTCCCCCTAGACAAATCTCTATGCATGTGTGATGTTTCCTTTTGCATTTCTATGATTCTTGTTCTAGATGGCGAGTTAACTTCCGTAGATTAGTAGAGTAGCTTCAAGTATTGTGATTTAGCAAATTTCATTAGCAGTATTGAATCTACACATTAATTTCTACGAAACAAATGTACAAGATTTTGTAGCAACTTTTGACACTTGATAATCAAGTAGGGATGAGCCATTGAATATGGTAGGGGAATTGCAACCATTATTGATCCCAATACATATATGGAATGAAATTTCTATGAATTTCACAATGGTGGTTTAAAAAGCAAGTAATCAATTAATTATTATGCTTGTAGTCGACCATCTTTTTAAATATGCTCATTTTTTCCCCTTATCACACACATGTAACCCTCCTCGGTTTCCCAAGTCTTCATGGATTATATTTTCAAGTTATGTGGCATATCCACTTCCATCATCTCATATCAAGACCTTGGCTTCACCAACAATTTTTGGCAAGAATTGCTTAAAATTTAAGGTAATTAACTAAACATGAGCACCACATGTCATTCCTAAACATATGGTCTAACTAGAGGTCAACATGTGCTTAGAACCCATTTGCAATGCCCCTCTTTTGAAAAATCACACCAATATGCATTATGGCTCCCCCTTGTAGAATGGTAGTACAATATCACTTATCATGTAGCTACCACAATGACACCATATGAATTTGTCTATAGTCAAAACCCTTCTTAATGACTTCCTATTTACTAAACTTCCAAGGTTCAAATAGTGGATAAAACACTTCATACTAGAGAATTTTTTCTCCTCACATTTAAGGATAATTTGGTTATGGATCAAAATAAGGAAATAACAAGATAGACAAATTCACTCTGAATATTCTTTTGCATAAGGTGATAATGTGTTTCTTTGCATTCAACCCCATAAACAAACATCACTTGAAGACAAAATACCACATAAATTAGCACCAAAGTTCTATGGACCCTATAGACCATTCAATGCATTGGATAAGTGGCTTATAAGTTATCTTTTCCAATGCACTCTAGGATTCATTTAGTCTTTCATTTGTCTTGTGTAAAGAAGAATATGGGTGATCAAGTGCTAAGTATTTAGCTCAAAAATCAAAGTGCTCGAAATTGCTCGAAACCTGAATGACCACATCCATCTCGGCAATGCGATCCCAACGCAACTCATTTCACTCAAAACGGAGTTCGTATGAGGAAGATATCACGTTATGCCCGCTTTTCCAAACAGAGGAAATTTTGAAATAAAAGGTACAGTCATTGCACAGTCAACAGTGCGTGCTGTTGACATGGCAAGTGACTAGAAAGGGTTAAAGATGGTCAATTGCCTATCATATTTCATCAAGTGGCGCATTTCTATTGGTTTGCAAGTGTGATGATTTGGCATGTTTCTATTGGATGGAGGGTGGACCAAATGAGAAGGGGACAAGTGGCAAGCCTGGAGGCTGCCACGTGTCCCTCCCCAATGGTCTGCATATATCGGCACACAACAAAATTTTATGGGAGGCTGGGGAGTCAAACCCGGGACCTACACTATACAAACTCCAAGTCTTACAATTATACATGCACTATGGTTCTTAACATACTACAATCACAAAACATATTTAAAGTTTAACTGTAGTGGAGTTGGGGCAAAACTGTTGGCAGCTACCTCTAACGTGTGACCACTACCAAGAACCAACAGCCAACAAGCTATTCTTAGCTTGAACTGTCGGGTTTTATCGCATGTGAACACCACCATAACGACTAACGGCTAACGGCTAACAGCTAACAACTTATCCATTAAATGCATAATTAGCGCTAACCACCAATTAACGCGTAAATAATATTTGATTATCCATAAAACTATAGTTAAGATAGCGACATATTCGGTGGAGCCCCCAAATTCGGCGGTAACTCTAGCTTTAGTGGAGTTTTACTAGGAGAAACAATTTTTGTCATAACTTTTGCAAAATTCGACCAAATTGGGATCAGGAAAAGGTGTTCCTAGATTATTTTAATGTTCAGAGCACATTGAAGCAGGTTTCAGGAGTAGTAGAGCATTGTAAACAACAATTTTGCCATTATTGAGCTAATACAGAGGCCCAAGCCATGGAAGATGGACCAAGGAGATGTAGCCCAAGAGGGGTGAACTCCTTCATCAAAACACTATGTTAAATGTTCATTTTGATGGTTTGATGTACATTTGTTTGTTGTTATTCAGTACTTGATTTTCATGTTATTTTGCTCATGAACTTAACATAAAACTCGACAAAAATTACATGTTTCCATTCAAAAACACCGTAAGGGAACCTATGCACATGAAGCAAAATATAAGCATTTGTTTTTTATTCTGAAGTTGAAATTAGCACATCAAAACTAACATTCAACAATAGATCAAGTTGGTATCAAAGCAAAGGTTATTTGCTTGATTGCTTGAGTTTTGTGCAAGTAGGGTTTTAATGGTTGCAAATTTGTGATGCTTACAAGCTTAAAGTTGCAGAGAGGAGAAGGGAAAATATTGGTTGCAACTCCTGAGGCAATGACTAGAAGAAGGAGAGCCACAAGACTACAATCTCCACCCAATGTTCCAATCCCATCTACACTTGAAACACCTCAAGTTTTACCTTCAATTGAGATTGAGGAGGTACAAGCAGTACCAGAAGCAGAGTTTGAATCCAAAGCCATCATGTCTAGAGAAATAGAGACTGAAGGTCTTTCAGAAGAGGAAGCATTCAAGAAATATTTCTATGAATTCACAGACATGGTTAGAGTCCTCTATGAAGAGAGGAATACTAGAATGGTTGGAAAGAGTTCTAAGCCCCCACATGGAGAGGGAAGCTCAAGGGATTAAAAATATGAAAAGAAGGATTCAAAGGGTAATGGAGGGAAGCCTCCTCCATTTCCACCATCTTCATCTTCCTCATCATCCTCATCATCCTCATCATCTCCAACAACATCATCCTCCACTTCCACCACAAAAACTGTTCGTACTCATTCAAAAACACCAAAGGAAAAAACTCCCTTAGTCAAACTAGACATTAAGTTTGAACTTCCCATGTACAATGGTGAAGTGAATGCAGAAAAGTTAGACAATTGCATTCGACAATTGGAGGTTTATTGCAGAATTCAAAACCTTCAAGAAGATGACATAAAGATCCAGTTGGCTTCATTGAGGCTAGAAGGAGCAACATTAGTCTAGTGGGAAGCAAAGACTCAAGAGGAAATGTGAATTCATGGTAAGATATCCATTTCTTGGGTTGAATTTGTTTATGCAATTAAAAGACAATTTTATCCTTTACCCTATATGCAAAAATCCATTATGAGTTGGCAAAATTTTAGGCAACTCAAGGGCCAAGCAGTTCAAGACTATACCCAAGAGTTTAGGAAGAGAGCTTTGTTGTTAGGAGTAAACTTGAATTCCCAAGATACATTGTTGAAATATATTGGGGGTTTATATTCCTACTTAGAACATACTATCCTTATGTTCAATCCAAGCAATTTGGATGAGGTATGTGTGCAAGCCACGCACCTTGAAGCAATAGGAAAGAAAATTCAGGAAGAGGTTAGTAAGAAGAAGCCATTCAAGGGTAAGGAGAAAGAGAAGGGTGGAAAATGGAAGGGAAAGAAGAATGCAAGTGTGAAGAAAGAAGGGGAGAAAACTATATGCCAACATTGTTCCAAAGCGGGGCATGATGAAACCCACTATTGGAAATTACATCCAGAACTAAGGCCTAAGAAACCAAACAATAAGGGAAAACAAAAGACGACAACTACCACACAACATGATCTTGGATCAGCTTCTGGTGATGAGACCAAGATTTCAGCCATGGTCATAAAAGGAAAAGAAGCTATTGCAAGCACTAGTTCCTCACATAGTCCCAAAAACACTCCAAATGAAGAATCAAGAATAGAATTGTTCCATGTAAGGGTAATTTCATACCATACAAAGATTGATGCACTATTTGATAGTGAGTCACAATCAAACTTAAATTCAGAAGACTTGGTTAAAAAGCTTAACCTTGAAACTTTACCTCATCGTAAGCCATATCCCTTGGGTCGGATAGTCAATAATGCAAATTTACAGGTTACAAGGAAATGCTTATTCAGGTTTGCCATTACTGAAAAATTCATTGATGAACTTGAGTTAGATGTAGTTCCACTTGACATCTCAGGAATCATTTTGGAAGTCCTTATTTGTATGATAGGAAAGCAATGTTTTATTGCTACGAGAATAAATATTTGTTTCTCAAGGATGGAGTGGAGTATATTGTGAGAGCCCATCGCAAAAATTTAAACATTTCTTTGGTTAATACAGGGCAGATGAAGAGACTAGTAAATGAAAGTAAAAATTTCGTGCTTCTCATGATCAAGAAAAAGAATGATATTTATTATGAATCTTTTGAAGGTTGTGATGATAAATTAAAATCTAATTTGTTTGATGTGGTAAGCAAGCATGGCAAGATGTTTCAGGAACCAAAGGGGTTACCTCCCAGGAGGGGAATTCAACATGAGATACAGTTGCAGCAGGCTGTTCCACTTCCAAATATTGACATGTATCACATGTCAATCAAGGAGAGCATGGAAATCAAGAAGCAAATTCAAGAATTGATGAACAAAGGCATCATACACCCATCTACTTCACCATGTGGTTCACCCATTGTCTTGGTGTCAAAGAAGGACAAGACTTGGCACATGTGTGTGGATATCCGTGCACTAAACAAAATAATGGTAAAGAATCGTTATCCACTCCCAATAATTGAGGATTTGCTTGATCAATTGAGGTATGTAAAGCATTTCATTAAGTTAGACTTACAAAGTGGTAATCATAAAGTTAGAATAGCTGAAGAGGACATTTGGAAAACCACATTTAAAACTAAACAAGGATTGTTTGAGTGGCTTGTTATGCCTTTTGGTCTTACAAATGCTCCAACTACTTTCATGACAGTTATGATTGATGTATTGAGACCATTTCTAGATGACTTTGTCATTGTTTACTTAGATGATATACTCATATTCAACAAATCCAGAGATGAACATGTCATGCATGTGAACAAAGTACTTGATGTCTTGAGAAAACAACATTGGTTTTTAAAGATGTCGAAGTGTGAATTTGGCAAGACTTCTTTAGTGTATTTGGGACATATTGGAGGAAATTTATTGCTATTTTTTCTTCCATTGCAGCTCCACTACATGCATTGACTAGTGTCAATGCATGTAGGGGCAACACAATATTGGAGGAAATTTATTGCTATTTTTTCTTCCATTGCAGCTCCACTACATGCATTGACTAGTGTCAAGAAAGTCTTCCATTGGGGAGATGTACAACATAAATCATTCAATGCTTTAAAACAAAAGATCAATTTAGCACCAGTATTGGCTCTTTCAGATCTTAGACAACCATTTGAGATTGAAACAGATGCTAGTGATTACGCCATGGGAGCAGTTCTTATGCAGCATTGTAAGCCCATTTCATTTCATTCTGAATTTTTTAATGGAGTTGTGACTAATTGTCCCACTTATGACAAAGAACTTTACGAATTGGTACAAAGTGTTAAAAATTGGAAACACTACTTGATGGGGAAAGAGACTCTTATCCATACCGACCATCAACCATTGCAGTACTTACAATCACAGTCAAAGTTGTAGCAATCAAGACACTTCAGATGGATGGGTTTTCTATAACAATTTCATTTGGTTATCAAGTACAAAAAGCGAATCCATAATAAGGTAGCTGATATGCTTTCTAGGCCTATTGTAAATTCATCTATTTTACTCAAGCACAAT
Organism: Pinus taeda; assembly: GCA_000404065.3. Classification (NCBI taxonomy): domain Eukaryota; kingdom Viridiplantae; phylum Streptophyta; class Pinopsida; order Pinales; family Pinaceae; genus Pinus; species Pinus taeda. The sequence continues at coordinate 74,535 of APFE031499798.1, forward strand.
TATGTTTTACATGAAAGTTACATTGAGCAATATGCATATGATAATGACTTTCAAGATGTTTATGCAAGCTTGAGGCAAGGAAACCAAATTGAAGAGTTAGATTACCATGTACATAACAGTTTTTTGTATCACTTGGGCAAGTCATGTATTCCACAGGGAGAAAGAAACAATATCATAAGGGAGGTGCACACTTCATTGATTGTTGGACACTTTGGTGTAGGAAAGACAGTGGCCACGCATGTTTGATAATGTATCTCGTTTCATTAGAGGATGTTCTTTATGTGCAACAAGTAAGCCTAGCAATAGGAAACTAGGATTGTACACTCCACTTCCGGTACCTTCACGTCCATGAGAGAGTATCTCAATGGATTTTGTAGGAGGTCTTCCATTGTCAAGGAAAGGTCATGATTACTTGTATGTAGTTGTAGACATGTTCAACAAGATGTGTATTCTAACGCCATGTAAAAAGCAAATTACAACTGAACAAACAACTCATCTTTTCTTCCAAAATATTTGGGTTCATTTTGGTCTTCCTACTTGCATTGTAAGTGATCGAGATTCTCGATTTATTGGGAATTTTTGGTCAAATTTGTGGGACATGATGGACACTAAGTTGAAGAAGAGTACAACCTTTCATCCGCAAACAGATGGACAAACTAAGATGGTCAACAAGACAATCATTCATGTTCTTAGAGGACATTGCAGCAAACATCCCAAGTTGTGGGATGAACATTTGCATTACATACAACATGCATACAACAGAGAAAAGCATTCTTCCACAAATACATCGCCATTTGAGGCATGTTTTGGGTACTTACCAAGATCGCCATTGGACTTCATCTTTGAGAAATATGTCACCATCAATGGTCATAGCCACATCGATAAGGCAAGGAAGTTCATAGAGAAAATTCAGTTGATGCATCACACAATGCAAGAACAACTAGAAAAGAGTCAAAGCAACTACAAGGAAAGGCATGACAAACACTGTGTTGATCATAAATATCTAGTTGGAGACGAATTTGGTTATATATTAGTAAAAAGAGACTTCAAGGGGAAGGTAAAAAATTGAAGCCAATCTGTTATGGTCCTTTTAAAATTCTAGAAAAGATTGGTAACAATGCATTTAAGCTAGATTTGCCTCCTTATATGCAAATATACTCTGTTGTTAATGTTGAGAATTTGAGATTTTTTGGGTCTCCTTTGATTGATTATCAAGTAGAGCAAGCTCAAATACCATCAATAGATGATTTCTCGCCGGAATATCTTGATGAACTTCAGCAAGATCCCATACTTGATAGAATAACTAAAACTTCAAAGAGAGGGAATGTCGAATACCTTCGAGTGGGACTGAAGGGACAAAATTGTTCTAAGGCCAAGTGGATGCATATCGAGAAGGTGAGGGAGTTGTACCCTCACCTGTTGAACAATTGATAGTATCTTTTGGGGTCCAAAAGGTTTCCAGCAGGGAGGAATGATCAGATGCTCAATATTTAGCTCAAAAATCAAAGTGGTCAGAATTTCTCGAAACTTGAATGACCGCATCTGTCTCAGTAATACGATCCCAACGTACCTTGTTTCACTCAAAACGAAGTTCGCATGGGGAAGATATGGTGTTTTGTCTGCTTTGCCAAATAAAGAATTTTTGAAAAAAAGGTACAGTCACTACACAATGAATAGTTTGTACTACTGACGTGGCAGGTGACTCGGCAGGGTCAAAGTTGGTCAACTGCCTATCAGATTTTTCCAAGTGGCGCATTGCTATTGGTATGCAGGTGTGGTGATTTGGCATGTTTCTATTGGATGGAGGATGGACCAATGAGGAGGGGACAAGTGGCAATCCCGGAGGCCGCCATGCATCCCTCCCTAAAGGTCCACATATATCGACGCACTGTAAAATTTTATGGCAGGATGGGTAATCAAACCCAGGACTTGCATTATACAAACTCCAAGTCTTACTGTTATACCCACACTATGGTTCTTAACATACTATCGTCACAAAACATATTTAAATTTTAACTATAGTGGAGTTGGGGTAAAACAATTGGCGATTATCACAAACATGTGACCACTACCAAGAACTGGTAGCCAGCAAGCTATATCCGTTAGCCTAAACCGGCGGGTTTTATTGCATGTGAACACCACCATAACGGCTAACGACTAACGACTTATCCATTAAACGTGCAATTAGCGCTAACCACCAATTAAAGCATAATTAATCTCCGATTATTGATAATTAAATTGCAGTTAAGATGGCGGCATATTCGATGGAGCCCCCAAATTCAGCAGTAACTCCGGTTTTAGTGGAGTTAACTGGATTTCCTCCAGTTTTAGTGGAGTTTTACTAGGAGAAACAATTTTTGTCATAACTTTAAGGTTCGAGGAGAGGGTCGAAGACCAAAGTGTCGGTGTAGGTTGAAGGACCAAATGTCCGAGGAGAGGGTCGAAGGACCGAAGGTCCGAGGAGAGGGTCGAAAGATTGAAGGGTCGAGGAGAGGGTCGAAGGCTTAGTTGTTGGAAGGTAGGCCGAAGGGCGGAGACTAAATTTTAATCTATTGACGCTAGTTGTAGGCTGAAAAAAGATA
>APFE031499798.1:83758-98893 GCA_000404065.3 Pinus taeda
CAATAGGAGATAGAGATGAGACAGAGTGATAGAAAAGGATTTGAAAAGCAACATGTTCAAAATGTAATCGAGAGGGAGCTTGTTCCTAAGGCTGAAATGCCTTAGATCTGTATTCATATTGTATATAATAGAAAAGTGTGTGTTCTATGGATTTCCGCGTATCTGTGTATTTATGTCTTTTTGTGTTATTCTGTGTGTTGGAGTGTTGATCGACCATCGATCATTGTATGGATCGATAGCGATCTAAATTGTCATGTCGTGTGTAGACAGAGTATGACAGAGAACTCTATGTTGTAGCATAGTTCCATCAATGAGCATAGGATCAACGACGTAGGTGATGAAGAACGAGAACCATCAATCGAATAGATCAACAATCATCGGATGGTGAAAATTATGGAGGATAATCAGTGAAGAGCGGGTTTAAAATAACGAAAGTGGTATTTCGAGTGGCCTCAAAACCATAAGTGGTATTGAAGTGTGAGCACCCGATTCCACTTATCGAGCGACACGTAGCAGCGAGGAGGAGAGAGGAAACTGCTTTTCGGGCGGTTAATCCTTGTGCACATTGCTCACTCGAAATTGTTGTGGAGCGTTGGATCAAATGAGGGTTGGATCTATGGTGCAAGGCGAACGATTAGTTTCGTTGATCGGATGTAATGTCAACCATCGAATCGAGTCCAGATCGAAGGTCAAGATTTGATCGGCAATCGCATTTCGGCAAAGTCAAATGACAACAAACATTGGAATAGCGATGTGCAACATTGCGATAAGCGATATCGCCGATGACGATAGCGATGGAGATCAACGATCAAAGATAACCAAGGTTGGCGCAGCGCTGTTGGAAACATTAGAGGAGCGGACTCGACGATAATTATAGGTGCGGGCGTAATGCATTTGAAGTTTGACTTATGGTTCCAAGCAAGGTTTCCCCAGGTATTCCTTTGTATTGCGTTAAAGTGATGTGGTCCCAGTGTATAAAGGAAAATTCGAAGAAGTGTATGGTCCCAATTTTAAGGCCAAAGCACTATTTAAACGCTTCTGATAGGTTTGTGGGCCCATAACCCACAGGCCTCAGGATTGAATTTTATAAAGGAAATGGATTTTGGCTATACCCCCAAATTTCTTTTCATCAAGTGGTATTAGAGTAGGGAAAGGTTAAGGTTTTTCTGTGAGAAGGAAGAAAGAGTGCAAGTAGAAGGAGAAGGAGGTACAATTGTTTAAAGCTGGAGAGTTATGGTCTTACTGTCGTGCAGATAGCGACAACCGAAGGTGAGAAGACTTGCAACAGCCTAGTGCAAGGTGTGCTCAATTGGTTCCAGAGGAGAGAACCAGAAGGATGCCAAAAGACTAAGCTCATAGGAGAAATCTTGGTGAGGTATCGTGTAACAGAGGAAGACTATTATTGCAGAGGTTGGTTGCATCTCACAGAAGATCATAACGGAAATTCCATAGGGATGTGGGTAGAATTGCTAAGGATAAGGAGAAGCATATGACTAGGAGGTCATAAATTTTTGTGCCTCGGGAGTCTGATGTAGGAGTATCTGAACCCCCCTTAATCAAAAGAGGAATCCAAAGTGGAGAACAAGAGGACGTGGACCATCGGAGCAAAACAAGGACAAATTCTGTTTAAAACAGGGCTAAAATGATGGAAGCGATAAGTCTCTAGAAGACTTAATTAAATGTAATCTGCCATATGTATGAGTTTAGAGAGATTAGTTGAGAGATTTGAGGAAATGATGTGATTGGATCCTTCACAGTGATCTGATCCAATGTTTCCTTATATATATATATTTGTGTGTGTGTGTGTGTGTGTTCAATAGGAGATAGAGATGAGACAGAGTGATAGAAAAGGATTTGAAAACCAGCATGTTCAAAATGTAATCGAGAGGGAGCTTGTTCCTAAGGCTGAAATGCCTTAGATCTGTATTCATATCGTATATAATAGAAGAGTGTGTGTTTTGTGGATTTCCGCGTATCTGTATATTTATGTCTTTCTGAGTTATTCTGTGCTTTGGAGTGTTGATCGACCATTGATAATTGTATGAATCGATGGCGATCTAAAATGTCATGTTGTGTGTAGACAGAGTATGGCAGAGAACTCTGTGTTGTAGCGTAGTTCCATCAATGAGTAGAGGATCAACGACGTAGGCAACGAAGAACGAGAACCATCGATCGAATAGATCAATGGTCATCGCATGGTGAAAAGCGTGGAGGATAATCAACGAAGAGCGGGTTTAAAATAGTGAAAGTGGTATTTCGGGTGGCCTCAAAACCATAAGTGGTATTAAGGGTGAGCACTTGATTCCACTTATCGAGCGACAAGTAGCAGCGAGGAGGAGAGAGGAAACCGCTTTTCGGGCGGTTAATCCTCGTGCATGTTGCTCACCTGAAATTGTTGTGGAGCGTTGGATCAAATGAGGGTTGGATCTACAGCGCAGGGTCAATGATTAGTTTCGTTGATCAGATGTAACATCAATCGTCGAATTGAGTCCAGATCAACGGTCAAGATTTGATCGACAATCACATTTCGGCAAAGACAAATAATAGCGGACAGTGGAATGGCGATGTGCAACATTGCGATAAGCAAAATCGCTGATGATCGATAGCGATGGAGATTGGCAATCAGTGATAACGAAGGTCGGCACAACGCTATTGGAAACATTAGAGGAGCAGACCTGACGATAATTATAGGTGCGGGCGTAATGCATTTGAAGTCCGGCTTATGGTTCCAAGTGGGGTTTCCCCGGGTATTCCTTTGTATTGCGTTAAAGTGATGTGGTTACAGTTTATAAAGGAAAATCCGAATAAGTATATGGTCCCGGTTTTAAGGCCAAAGCGCTATTTAAACGCTTCTGATAGGTTTGTGGGCCATAACCCACAGGCCTCAGGATTGAATTTTATAAAGGAAAGGGATTTTGGCTATACCCTGAAATCTCCCTTCATCATGTTCCTAGATGATTTTGATGTTCAAAGCACATTAAAGCAGGTTTCAGGAGAAGTAGAGCATTGTAAACAACACTTTTGCCATTATTGAGCTCATACAAAGGCCCAAACCATGGAAGCTAGACCAAGGAGATGTAGCCCGAGAGGGATGAACTCCTTCATCAAAACACTGTGTTAAGTGTTCAATTTGATGGTTTGTTGTACATTTGTTCACTGTTATTTAACACTTGATTTTCATGTTATTTTTCTCATGAACTTAACATAAAACTTGACAAAAATTACATGTTTTCATTCATAAACACCATAAGGGAACCTATGCATAGGAAGCAAAAGATAAGCATTTGTTTTTAATTCCGAAGTTGAAATTAGCACAACAAAACTAACATTCAACAACAGATCGATGGGAGTGAAATGCAAGGTGAAAACTAGCTTAATATAACTAGACGAAGAAGACTCCATTTGACTCTAGCCAAAAGCAATATTGGGTAGCAAAGAACATTAATTGTGTTGGCACATGTTTTCAGAAGTGTTGATCTAGCGGAAAGATGTGCAACTCGAAAATGACACATGGGAACGAGGAGTGATTTTGCAACAATTTCCTCATCTCCAACCTCATAGACACTATTGTTCTTAAGGGAGTAGACATGTTAGGGTTATACCTTGACCTCCCTGCTTTATGCTACCAGGAGTTAGTCAATTAATGTGTGTGACCTCCTCTTTGAATAAGACCCACTAGATGAAAGAGGATAATTATTTAAGGTAAAAAAGTCCACTTTATAAGGCCCACTAGGTAGTTTGTACACATTAATGATGGAACCGCAAGTAGTTATGGTTTTGTTATTGATAATATATTTAAAATATATAAAATGCCAAGACATGTTTTGTTGAATATTCTTGTCATGGAGCTTTTCTCGGTGAATAATTAACCCAACTTAAGAGATAAGTAAACGTTGCTTCTTTCTTTTGACTTATCATAATACAAGAATATATTTCCGATATTTCATCTTATTTCTCTTGTATTAATTAGCCCAACTTAAGAGATAGGTAAACATTGCTTCTTTCTTTTGACTTATCATAATACAAGAATATATTTCCAATATTTCATCTTATTTCTCTTGTATTTGGTTTTATGCAATTATATTCTCTATATACCTGGTTTGTGTTTTAACTCTTAGGGTTAAGGAACACTACATTTATGCTTTGAAACTTTACTTGATTAGTTGATTTATGCCATGTCTAACTTTGGAAACTTCTTGTCGCTTGTTTTCAAAGTGTGAGAAAGCCACAACAACTTTTTGTTCACTCTCTTTAGTTTGTTAATATGAAAAATCAATGAGCTTATAAGTATCTTTCATTGTAAATTTTTGTTAACCTTATTTTTGGCCCTCGAGGGGGTTGAGGAAGGTTGAGGAAGGACAATACTCGACTAGGTGGTCCTAAGAAGGCTAATATACAAGTCCATCACTTCTCTTTTTTGCTCTTTCACTGCTCTAGCAAGTAGACTCATGCCAATGTATCAAAGAGGTGCATAACTAATGTGATCTTTGGGTAAGTAGGAATGGTAACACCCAACAACTTTTGCTTGTAGTAGGTGACACTTGGATTTTGAATCTAGATGTTTTTGTTATATTATTTTTGTAATAGATTTTCAATGATATACTGCATTATTATGGAAGTCAAATATGGTGGTTTTACAAAAAGATATTGGCATTGTTGGATTGTTAATTAAGAACCCTTTTCTTCCCTAGTTGATCAAAGGGAGTTCCCTTTCTTCATATTCCAACTAGATTTCTCACCTTACACCTTTCACATTTCAATTTTGCTTCTATTGCTATTTAGATCACATATATAAACAATAATAGTAAATTAGATTTCTCTTTTGAGTTTTATACTTTGTTGCTCGGTCAACTTTCATGTTTGAGCATAATCTTTCACTCTAAATAATAATCTTATAGACATACTGTAACTTAGTAAGACATACCATAACTTAGTGGGAAAAAAACTTACAATACATTTAAAAGACTAGTCATAAAAAATGAAAACAATCTCCTATAATACTAAAACTATAAAGTCAAAGAAAAATGAAAGATGAGTATTCATATAGTAAAAAGGCCCAAATTAAAGATATTTCACTCTAAATAATAATCTTATAGACACACCGTAACTTAGTAAGACATACCATAACTTGGTGGGAAAAAAACTTACAATACATGTAAAAGGCTAGTCATAAAAAATGAAAACAATCTCCTATAATACTAAAACTATAAAGTCAAAGAAAAATGAAAGATGAATATTCATATAGTAAAAAGGCCCAACTTAAAGATATGCTAGTTTAAAGATACTTATAACAATCACATATATAATAGTCAAAAAGTTTATATCAATTCCAAAATTACAGTCCTATATCAATTTCAAAATTTGCAGGAAGTTTGAAATTTTTTCAATATAAATAATCTTTATAAACTATTTAAATTTCATAATTATTATATTATAATAAATGAGATTATTTAAAACACTCATCTATATTTTTTTATTTATATTTTTTTTTACACGGTGGGAAAGCTTATCATAACTCAATTGTCAAACCAATAGTGAGGACAACCATCTTTTATTGCTAACCTAGGCTGACTCATCACTGTTATTCAACAAAAACCAAGCCACATGGAATAACCCACTAGTGGTCTGTAAGGGGGCAGGCTTTCACTCCTACCAGATGCCTCCGGGTCTTGGTCGTTAACCTGTTTCGGGCTGTTAACCTATTTTCTTACTTCCGAGGAAGACGAACTCTTAGCCCAACAAAAACAGTTTTAAGCCATACTCCAGACCCTCTCATAAAATCTATATCAACACAAGATTTTTTTTTTTTGTAAGCTGGGGTGGGACTCTCTGATTTACATGTCCATTAAGTACCCCTCAACGGGGAAAGGGTAGCCCAAGATTTGAACCCAAGACTTCCGGTTCGGTGATTCATAAATTTTTAATACAAAAATCTTCATAAAATATTTAATTTACTATTTCAAATTTCATTTTTTTATTAATTTTTTTTAATACAAATAATCTTCATAAAATGTTTAATTTTCACAACTATGGTGTAAAAATATTCGACAAAAATATACAGCGGTTATATCAACACAAAAACATATTTTATAAAAATTTCAATATATAGAAAAAAAACCTCAATTTAACTCTTTCTTTTATTGGAATTTTTCCTTTCTTCTTTAAATATTTTTTTTTTATTTATTTATATTTTATATAAAAATATATTTTATTTATTTTATTATATATTATAAAATTCATAATTATGTTATTTAAAATATAAATAATAATATTTTGAAAAATCTTATAAAATACGCAAAAATTTATTTAAAATTTTTATTTAATTGCACAGAAAAACAGGTCTAAACTTCACATGAAAGAGATTTTAATGGTCAACTCTTATTAATAATTGATGACTAATCATATAAAATAAAAATAAAATAAAATAATTAATATTATTGAATTGAGGCTTCTTTGATCTATATCAAGTTTACGAGAGAGATTTTTCGGCATAAATTAGGCGATCTATCATTTTTCGACGCGTTTAGACCAACCAGTGTGGTTCATCATTAAGACAAGTTGAAGAAACACATCCAGCGTTGCATGTTAAAATCTGAGCAAAGCCTCCAACAACTAATTTTGACTTAGGGACCAGAGTCATAAAATCCTTTTTGTAATTTAATGGAAGTTAGTTATATTAGCTCACCATACCCTTAATATATATAATATAAATAATAAAATAATATAATTTTAATTGTGTTTAGTATAGTTAGTTAAAAGGTATTAATTTAATATTGAAAAATTATAAGTTATTGGTAAATTATGGGATTTAGTTATATGAAGACCTTTCCTTTTAATTAATATTAATATGTATAATATAAATATATATAGTAATTATAAGATAATAGTTAGTTAGAAATAAATATTTATGAAGAGAATAATAATAAGTTTAAAAAATAAATAAAACTTAAAAAATATAAAAATAAAATATATATAAAAAATAAAATAAAATAAAATAAATAAATTTAAAATTAGAACGCTGGTTGGTTATAAAAAGGTAATTAATTAATATTGTCTAAAAAAAGTTAAAAAATCAAAATAATAATTTTAATTAAGAATATAGTTGGTTATAAAAAGTAATTAATTTAATATTGTCTAACAATTGAAGAAAAAGAAAAAGAAAAAAAGAGCCAAAGAAAAAACGACTAGGAAGAGAGTGCTAGGACCCAACACCTATTAACTTTCTAGCCATCCTCTCTATTGAGATTGCTTGGCCTCTTTTCAATCTCAAGAGCTTCCCTAAATTTCCGATGATGGAATTGCGAAACTCTAGCAATAACACTAGCCTCCTCAATGCAAACATGATGATTGGTTTTTTCTGCATGTTGAGCTAAAGCGGAAGGCTTTGCTCTCCTATGCTTAAGGTGAGTTGCGTGCTCACTAATCCTTTGATTAATGGAGCGACCAGTGTCACCAATATAGGGGTCCCACAGAACAAGGAATAATATATACCCCTTTCATATCTTTAGGGCCGATAGGACCCTTCACTGATCTGAGGGACATACGAATAGTGTTCAGGGCCTTAAAAGTCACAGAAACACTATGCATCTTGAGAATCTTTAGAGTAATCAAATCTATTTAAATGCAATTTTTTTGGTAAATCCGAAATTAAAATTTATCGATAAACTTTAAATACAATTGACATAAATACACATTTATATAAAAAATTGACACAGATACACTAAATCCCAAACCTAACCAATTTAAACAACTGCTTTAAAAGGTAAAAAAAATATTTATAATTATAATCCTAACAAATTTAGACTACTGCTTGAAAAAATATTTATAATTATAATCCTCTTGATAGAGATTTTGACCAATAAAATTTAAAATGCATTTAACGCTATCGCAGGTAAACTTTATAACCACATAAATGAAACCTCAAACCTTAATCACCAGGCTTGGATTTGTAAACTAATAAATGCTTACATTTAAGTATAGAAAGCACGTCAAATCTACTCAATGATCCCAGGCTACAATCGACGGAATCGGGAACAATGGCTTTTGTTATAAGGAAAGCATAATGGCGATTGCTCCCGTTTGCCACCAGATCAGCAATACTTAATGAGAAGAGGTGGGATTGATAAAAGTGGGCAAAAGGATTAGTTTTACACGGTACCAGAGAGATTATTAACAAGCATTTGCCGACATAAGAGATTGAGCAAGATCTGTGAAGACGCCGAAGCGGATCAAATCGTGAAACATGTGGGAGGCCATTTTGCTGACCGTGGCCGCGACAGCAGGAAACAATATAGGTAAAGTGTTGCAGAAGAAGGGCACAGTAGGGCTGCCTCCATTGACGCTCAATCTCAAGGTATGGAATTGTAGGAAATTTAATTAATGCATTAGTGTTTTTTTTTAATCATGGAGAATGGTAATGCGGTAGAGTAATTTGGCAACACCAGGATCAAATCTCCTTGCAGCTAAGATAATATCAAGAATATTTGGCAAGTTACAGATATTAAGATAATATCAACAATATATTCAACAATTCACCAGTCACACATATAACAGAAAGTCATAGCTAAGCCTTAAGACCCAGATGTGCCCTGACCACTAAAAACTAGAGCTAAAATCCTAATGCTTTTCCTTCTAGTTACCTCGCTTCTGTTCAAAATAAGGCTGTCCCTCATCCGAGAAAGGCGAGGGTTCTAATTCAGTATGCACTTAACATGTTTCTCTACATTCATAAGGTCTCAAACAGCTCATGACTCGTTGTTTTTTAATTTTCTCATGACCATTTTTTTCTATTTTCTTTCTGCACAAGAGAATCGAGCTGCATTTTACAGTGCAGTATGGTTATAATGTTGAATGTGATTCGATGCTCATAAACTTAAATGGAAGAAAATTGAGGTCTGTATTATTATTAAAAATATAATAATAAATTAAATGATCAATTTGGAAAACTTCAGTGCAGTATGGTTATAATGTTGAATGTGATTCGATGCTCACAAAGTTAAATGAAAGAAAATTGAGGTCTGTATTACTATTAAAAATATAATAATAAATTAAATGATCAATTTGGAAAACTTCCCTGGTTTTGATTTTGTTAAGCACAGACAGGTTTATGCAGGGTTTCTTTTTATCCTACATAGAAGATTAAGATGGATCTACACTGATAAGATACATCAAAACAAAATAAGGCAACTTCCTTTAACTTAGATGTTAGGTTTGAAGGGTAACTGCTCCTCCAAAATCACCTAGGTAACTTCCTTTAACTTAGATGTTAGATGTGAAGGGTAAGTGTTCCTCCAAAATCACCTAGAACTTTTCTCAGCCTCATTCCTTTGAAACTCATGCCATTTAGGTGGGGCCTACAACCACGACAATGGAACCTTGGTGGACGGGAGACTATAGGTGGGACCTACAACCGCGACAATGGAACCTTGGTGGACGGCATAATAGTCTGCCAGTCTCAATGATGAAGCCATGCCCTGGTGGCTTCACCTACCGCGCAGGAGAGGAAGTATTTTTTGCCAATGAATTTTCTTTCTTTTAATTAATTTAATTTAAATTAGGTTACCTGCATGGGCAGCTGCAATTACGCACTTCAAAATCGGGAATTTACTTCTCTTCCTTAAGTCCATGAATTTTGGTCCAAAACAGAAAATCAATCACATTCAGGCCATGGATTGTTTACTACTATTGAAGCCAGATTGTCCCTGGTTTGAATTTTCAGTTATGACCATTTGTACAAAGTCAGCAAAACTTTCTGAACATTAAAGCACTATTTAGTATTAACTAAAATTGCGCAATAGGTTTATCTAGATCCTTGCTGACTGCTTGCCCTCCAGTTGCTGAGCCGCTTCTCTTTCAGCCCTTTTCATGCTGTCCGATGGTCAGCCTTGAGCATTTTTAGCAAGCGGAACTTCATCTTCATAGGAGAGTTTGCCTCTTATGTTGGCTATGCCCCCCTGTATCTGACATATTTTTAGAAATGTGTATTCCTTGGTCCACTGCAAGTCAGTGAACCCTACTGTTGATGTTGAAATTATTATTCCTTATGCTTGCCTCCAGTTCTGCAATTTCAGATCTGCCGACTCTACATTGTCTTTAACCAGTTTGCCAAGGATTTCCTTGGTACAGTTTCTCCTTTTTCAATTCCAGATCATTGTCAACTTTCTCCTTGCATTCTCCCACCATATTCTCCAGATAAATTAATTTTGGCCCCATGTCTCCTCATGTTATACTATTCTCTTCTTGAAGCTGTTCCAAGGTGATGGATGGCACATGGCTCCTACCTTCAACCTATGTATTGATAACGAGAATTAACATCCATTATTCTTTTGTTGCTCATACCTCTTTGAAGAATGAGATGGGAAGGACTGGGACAGATAAGGCACCATCCTTCCTAGCTGCTGAAGTAAATGAAGGAATGATGGCATACCTTTGGTGGCGAGTATATCTCCTCTCTCAGGCTTTCCCAATCCCTTCACCTCATAATTCATTAATTTTACAGGAGATTGCATGAAGGAAGCAATGGCCTCCCCCTTTCCTATGGTTTGGGTATGGGTACAACATAATCATCATCAAGAATTCAACATAAACAAATCATCACCATCAATTCAGCATAAACATTGTCATCATCATCAATGATTATTACAACATTCAACATATTATCAAGTTTCTATTTCAAATTTCAATTATCATCATCACTAAAATTAATAATGCACACTACATAGTACAAATTACAAAATGAACTATGATTGGTAGAGTGGCAGTCTACTATCATGTGACATATTATAGTATTCAATGTTCATTTTTCAAAAGTTTAAAACATCATCATAAACTACATTTACATATCATCAAATATGTCTTCATCCATCTAATTTAAGATCCACATCAACATTTGAATCCTCTCCACGAGTGGGAGCATTGCTGCCATGTCCACTTGAAGTTGCAATTTTTGGTGCCTCCTCATCAAACTAAGTCATATGAGACATGGCATTCAATGTCAACGTCATATCCAAGTTAGGCAGCTCTTGTGACAGAAGGCGAAGGTTCAAATGAACATACTCTAGTTCCTCAACTTTCTTGGAGCCCATTCTGTTTTGCCTCACCGAATGGATTAAGCCAGATGTACTCTAGTTCCTTTCTACTGAAGAGGACCTAGCAACTTGCGGCAAGATCCTAATGGCTAACTTTTGGATATGTGGAAGTTCCCCACCATAGTAGTTCTACCAATCAACTGGAGTTAATATGGTCTTGTCTGGTATAAAAGCAAGATTTGCTCCCAAACCCTCTAATCCCACAAAATGAGCAAACTTAAGACAAATCTGAATCCCAATACCAGGATCTACAAATAGCTTTCTAAAAGATTTCTTAAATCCTTGTGAGACTTTGGGCCTTTGTTTGGTGCGGTTTTTTTTGGATTACTTAGCAACTTTGCAAAATAATATTTTTGGATGTGAAAATTCCGATTTGGAATCCTATTGCAGCAACTGGTATTATTTATCCTAATTGTTAATTAATTTAACAATTTATTTGCTACGGAAAATATCGAAATAAACACACTGCAACCTTTACAAATAAAATACTGCGCTAGAAACTGAGAAATGTTAGCACACACATAAAATATGAGACACTTATTTTTGGACAAATGTCCACGGAAAAACCCAACTTGGGAAAACCAACACAGTAGTGAGGGTTTTTATTATTATGCAGTAGTGAAAATCTGAGTACAATCTAGATGCCTAAAACTGGCAATCCACAGCAAGAAATTTTGGGCAAAATTATTGAAGGGAATTTACCCTTCCTCCTCCAACAATCCTAACACAAATTGCCTTCAAAAACTCGGCCCTCTGACCCTTTGTGTCAGCCTCTGTGCTGCTCTGCGCAGTCTGCTTGACGTCACACGTCCAACCAGTCTTTGATGAAGTTGTTTTGCCTCCAATTGTTGAGGAAACCATCTTTGCAGCCTTTTAGAACCTTTGCTTGACCTCTGGAACTGAGAACGAGTTTCAGCAAATCGAACTGCCCTCTTTGAAGCTGCTGCGCAGTGCTCTACGCTGCCTCACTGGGATAACTCGACCCTCTTGCTGCTACCTCTTCGGATCTGGAACACTTTCTCTGGATCACTGTCCCTGCCCCTCACTCACTACTTCAATCTATGGCTCTCTCCGACAATTGACTGCTGCTACTCAGGAAATCGAACTGCTCAAGTGTCTTCTTCATCACCACATCGGCCTCCTCTTATAATCCTCTGTTGGAGCACTAACGAACAAGATTAAAACCTAATCAATCGCTAGGATCATCTCTGGATCGATCCGTGTGAGTTTCTAGATGATTCTCACCTTATATCAATTAATATTGATTAATTAACCATATTCCCTAAGTTTAGACTTAGGAAATATTTAAAAATTTGTTAGTAATCTAATCAAGATACTTCTAGGTGGAATTTCTAGAAACGATATCTGGGTTTTGGAGATCTCATGTATTCTACCCTTTCCACCAAATTTTGTGGCTAGAACACATCCGTGGCTACAAAAACTAACACTCCTTAGCGAGGAATGTGTTCTAGTGCTGCACTCCTTGCCACAACACCCTGTCTCTACATCATCTCCTGTCATGCTGTTGATGTCTGGACATACTGCTTACAACCACTGTGCAACTCTGATATACGCTGCATCTGTGCTGGTGTTGACACTACCATACTGCTACTAACACCACATCTGCACTGCAACTCCCTCTCATCTGTTGCTGCTGCAATTGCAACATCTGCATCTGAAAAGCATCCAAAATACTGAATCAACTGTGTTCAGTTACCAGTATGATGCATTTGTGTTATTTTTAGGTATGTTTTATGCTAAGAGCAAATTTACTTCAATTTTCCATATTAGCTCAATGTCAATTCTAGATTAGCAATCACATTTAGCATGATAGTAAAATGCAGATAGAACATAAACATAAATCGCAGAAAACAAGCCAAGACAAGAGGACACAAGATGTGGCGCCAACCAGGGACAAACCCCAATGGGGGGGAACCCTTGATCAATTCTTCTTATGTTCTTCAATAGTTCAACAGACAGAGAAATGGTACATATACATCAGAATTCAACTTTTTGACTTGACAAAATAAGAGCAGAGATCTTTTCTAAGAAGATGACACATGAGGTAGCAGATTTGAACTCAGGTGATTCCATCACCATGCTGAACCTATCACTGTGCTGCACCATCACACTGTGCATCATCAATGTGCTGCACCATGCTGCACCATCACAATATGCTGCTGCACCCATTCATGTTGCTGCATCCATCACAGAGCTGCTGTCATCACCGAGCTGCACCACTCCATCACTACTGTGCACTATGCTGCACTCCATCACTGTGCACTATGTTGCACCATTTACATCACTGTGCACTATGCTTTTATGTCAACAGTCTTAATCATATGTTGTCCAATTAGTGCACTATGCTGCACCATTTACATCACTGTGCCCTATGCTTTTATGTCAACAGTCCTAATCATATGTTGTCCAATCAGTGCATATGCTGCACCATTTACATCACTGTGCACTATGCTTTTATGTCAACAGTGCTAATCATATGTTGCCCAATCAGTGCACAATGCTGCACCATTTACATCACTGTGCACTCTACTTCACGTCATATGCTTGAAGCTGGACACTGTCCAAAATAGCAGTTAGATTAGGCATCATATGGCTGTCCTCTTTCCAGCTTATAAGAATCCTCTTCAAATACGACCAGCGTTTAGAGTGCATTCGGACTGTGAGTAGGGCATACACATAATTGCTGTGAGGTCTCTTTTAGACCAGCGTGTGGACCTCTCTTTAACTGCGTTAGGGTTGTCCTCCTTCATGACTACATTAGGCCTTAAGGTCATCTCCATAGGGAATTTAGGCAGCGTCTTAGGATCTTTTATTGTTGTGTAGAAAGGTCCCATTTAGGACAACGTAGAACCTTGTGTAGTTCCACCATAAGAGCTGTCCTCCATGTTATGCTTCTACCATATTAGGACAACGTTAGGGCTTTTACTTAGCTAGAAGTAGGGCTTCTTCATCTCAGCGTTTAGGGCTATTGCAACCAGCATATAAACCCTTCTTTGACTGTGTTCTAGTCCCTTGGTGAATTGCTTCCAAGCCCCTTGTAGAATTGTGGACTAGGGCATGGCAGACTTCTTCTTAGGATAACATATCCTCTTGAGGATTTTTCCCTTCCACTAAATCCCAAAACAGTGGAGAGAAGCTATCACAAGAGGTGAGTCCCAAATGACTTTCAAGGCACCTCTGTTTATGCTAAAATGTGGAGGACAAGTGGGGGTTAGTTGGTTGCTGGCCGACCTTGACGAATTGTTACATAACACAAATGAATTCATATCTCCATGAATACTTGTCGGAATCGGATGATCTTTAGATCAATCCTACACCTCTCAACGAGAGGAAACCAAGAAAAATATTAGCTGCCATGAATAAGTAGACCTACATGGAGTTTGGCCCTAGTTGCCAATTTTAACACTCCCTCTTGTTAAATTTGGACAACTAGGTCCAAACTCCATGTTCTGATACTCAGATTAAGAGGCTAATATTTTTGTTGGATTCCTCTTTCTGAGAGGTGTAAAATCCATATAAAAATAGTCTTAATCCGATGAGCAGAACTTATATTTTGAATTTATTATTCTTAAAAAATTATATGTGCAAGGTCGGCCAATTTTGTAATGTAGGCTCACATGCCCAACAGATGTGTCACACACCCTCATTGATGGATATAAATACAGGAAAAGTTGGAGAGAATTTCATCACAACACAACTCACATCTTCCTCTTTCATCCTAAAGAGTACGAGCTACCTGGAGGACGAATTTCAGCCACACGTGGGAAGGACGAAGAGGACAGACCGTACAGCTGAGCTGTAGTACGATTTTCTGCTGCTAGGGTTTTGCAGAAGTTTGACCAGCGTTGACTTTGGTCAACGATTGGTCCGATCAAGTTGAAAACTTGTGGAAGGTTCGATTTTTGAAGGCCGTACTACCTGGCACAAAAATCGAGGTCAAAGGGTTGACCGTTTTGCTGCTGCGTTGACTTTTAGCTTGCTACCCCTGCGTTGACTTTTCAGGACAGCGTTGACTTTTGTAGAATTG
>APFE031499798.1:103515-114140 GCA_000404065.3 Pinus taeda
TGCAATAAAGGAAGAAGTGTATGTAGAACAACCTCTGGGATTTGAAGTTCAAGATCGAGACACTTATGTCTGCAGGTTGAAGAAAGCCCTCTATGGGTTAAAGCAAGCACCCAGAGCTTGGTATGAGAGGATGGATAGTTACTTTATGAAGCTGGGCTTCACTCGAAGCAATGTTGATCCAAACCTTTACTTCAAGGTTGTGGAAGGAAAGCCTCTCATTCTAGTACTGTATGTGGACGACCTCTTCCTGACAGGTGATGACCCTCTCATTCATCAATGTAAGAGGGAGCTTTCTGCTGAGTTCGAGATGAAAGACCTAGGACTGATGCACTATTTCCTAGGCCTGGAGGTCTGGCAGAGACCTGGAGAGATTTTCCTTTCTCAAGGAAAATATATTTTGAAGCTTCTGGAAAGATTTGGGATGGTGGACTGTAAGTCCGTGTCGACACCAATGGAACTCAACTTTAAGAAGTTGAGTGGCAGCGCTGCAAGGCCTATCTTGGCCAATCCTACTAAGTATCGTCAACTCATAGGAGCTTTGATGTTCTTCGTGAACACCCGTCCGGACATATGTTTTGCAGTGAATACTTTGAGTCAACAGATGGTTGAGCCTCATCATTTTCACTGGGTTGGTGCCAAGAATCTTTGAGATATCTTCGGGGCACGATAAACCATGGGCTGAGATACACTGCCGGGAGTGTGATACTCCGTGGATATACTGATGCCGATTGGGCTGGCAGTGTGGTGGATCGTAAGAGCACATCTGAGGAAGCTCTTTAGTGAGCTGTTTGGACATGTGCTAGATACCACTGTGATACTCTGTGATAATCAGATTGGGATTTGTATGACTGAGAATCCTGTGTTCCACGACCGATCCAAGCATATTGATATCAGGTACCACTTTATCCGGGATATGGTACAGCGAGGCGCCGTAAGGCTCGATCATATAGGAACTGATGAGCAGGTCGCGGATATTCTCACTAAGCCCCTGGGGAAGGTCAAGTTCCTAACCTTCCGTGAGAGTCTTGGTGTCGTGGAAAGACCCTATGATGTGGGTCCTGTTGGACGATGAGCTCTGGAGCTCTGGGGGGCTTTGGGGATAGCTTCTCGGAGCTATAAGCACTCATAATGCTTCTGCCCCACCCTTGTGATTATTGAGCTGGTTCGCCACTCATTTATCTGTGCCCCGTATGCATCCTACCCATTGAGTTTAGGGCTCATGGGAAGTATCTCTCATTTGGCCAATAAGGTGTGGAAAAGCTAGAGACTATTAGCAAAGACTGATGGACGCATCAGAGATTGCTGTACTCTCTATCTAGGATGGCATGGTCCAACCACTTGATCTGGGATCAAGTTTTGTGAGGTCTGGGACCTCTGGACTGATTATGTCAGTCGGGGAATGATGTCTTTGTGACTGACCCACTTCTATTCTGAAATAAAGAAGCCAGCAAAGCAAGTTTCGGCGGGATGACGCACGATGTTGATTGCACTAATAGATGGAGTTCTCCCTAGTTGAGAGGGAGTGTTAAATTTGGACAACTAGGTCCAAACTCCATGTTCTGATGCTCAGATTAAGAGGCTAATATTTTTGTTGGATTCCTCTTTCTGAGAGGTGTAAATCCATATAAAATAGTCTTAATCCAATGAGCAGAACTTATATTTTGAATTTATTATTCTTAATAAATTATATGTGCAAGGTCAGCCAGTTTTGTCATGTAGGCTCACATGCCCAACAGATGTGTCACACACCCTCATTGATGGATATAAATACAGGAAAAGTTGGAGAGAATTTCATCACAAATCAACTCACATCTTCCTCTCTCATCCTAAAGAGTACGAGCTACCTGGAGGACGAATTTCAGCCACATGTGGGAAGGACGAAGAGGACAGACCGTACGGCTGAGCTGTAGTACGATTTTCTGCTGCTAGGGTTTCGCAGAAAGTTTGACCAGCGTTGACTTTGGTCAACGCTTGGTCCAATCAAGCTGAAAACTTGTGGAAGGTTCGATTTTTGAAGGCCGTACTACCTGGCACAAAAATCGAGGTCAAAGGGTTGACCGTTTTGCTGCTGCGTTGACTTTTAGCTTGCTGCCCCTGCGTTGACTTTTCAGGACAGCGTTGACTTTTGTAGAATTGACTTGGGTTGACTCATCTACTGGTTGGAGGGTTGTTGTGACACATGCTGGGCTGGCTGACCAAAGGAGACTTTGCTAGTTGAAGCATCCTGTTGACCACCGAAACGAACACACACATTTTTCCTGTTTCTGATTTGTCTTCTGTAAGATCTGCTTATATGTTCTATCTGCATTTTGCTTAACTACTTGTATGATTGCTGTGAGAAAAGTGAAATTGCTCTTAGCATAGAACATCTACAAAACTTTACACCTCTCAACTAGGGAGAACTCCATCTGCTAATCCATCTGCTAGACTGTACTATCTCTGCCATCAGTGCCCTACACTGCTCTGCTCTGCTGAACTATGAAGAAAAAGAAGTGATTGAGAATGTATCATACCATCTTCTACTGACCCGAAGTCAATCCCATATAAAAGAATGTGTCTCCCATGTAGTCTCTGCGTCACCTCTGTTGGGGACAACACTGCTACTTCAGATCCGCTGCTGGTTGGAGAGTTCGATTTTCTACCTCTCGGTCTCACACCCCGGCTCCTGGCTTCTGAAACTCGATTTCCTTAGCACAAATTCGATCTCCCTATAGGCTCTGCGCTGCCATTGCGTCAGCATTGCGTGGGCCAACATCAGCCTCTCTTTGGACGTTGTTCTGTCCTCTCTGCCTTGTACTCTCTAGCCCAGAAAAACTCTTCACCGGCTACTATCCCTGCCCCTCACTGCAAAAGATCACTATCGAAAATCTCTCTGACAACGGCCCTACTTCAGAAAATCGAACTTTTGATCTCCCCTTTGTGTGTTCTCCAAGTGCCCCTCAAGCCTCTTCTTATATCTTTTTGTTGGACAACCAACGACTCAAATTAAATTCTAATCAATGACTTATCATTTTGGCTTGATCCTCATCTTCTTCTAGAAGTTACACCCATAGTTTAGATTAATACCCATTAATTATTTCAATTTTCTATGTTTAGACTTAGGGTCCCATTAAAAATAATTAATTATTTTAATAAAAATGTCTCCGGGTGGAATTTCCCAAAACGATTTCTAGGTATTGGAGAATGCATGTGTCTAAGCCTCTTTGCAAATTTTGAGACTTAGAGCACATTCGATACTACCAGAAATCAACAATGCACATTTCTGACAACAACGTTTTTTGTGCGCATTTACTAGAGGAGGCCGAGTTTGATTTTGCAAGGGAAACAAAGGTTTTCTTGGTTGATCTGCCAGTTGGAGTGGTGGAGAAAAATTTCTGGAGCTTTGCCAGGGTTCGACAAGCAGATCTATCTACTCTCTAATTCGCTGAAGATAATAAAATATAAACCCTCATTTGTTGCACTGGTTTTCCCTTCGAGGTTTCTTTTGGGATGTTTAGTCCAAAAACATTGGTGTAATATTTATGTGTGCATCTATTTCTTAGTTCCTGATTTATCTCCACAACATTTATTTTATTGTGAAGATTGCAGTAGTGAGCTATTCGTTATTTGCCATGAATTAAATAACAAAAGACAAATAAACTACATCAATTAGAAGAATAGTTTCCAGTTTATTGCAATAGTGGATTTTTCACAAGTACGAGGATACCCGATATGCTTCTAATAGGGCGATCATTTGTTGCCTCAGAGATGTGGTGGAGGATACATCAGATGGATGTGAAGATTGTCTTCTTCAATGGGGTGATTGAGGGGAAGTGTATGTTGAGTAACCTTAGGGATTTGGGGTGCATGGGAAGGAGTCCAGTGTATGCCGATTGAAGAAGGCCTTTTATGGGTCGAAGCAAGCTTTGCGCACATGGTACTGATCCGAATTGGATCCATTAAAGACTGGCAAAGAACCATGACTGTATCAGGTCAGAACGAATCTCTAAAAATTCCAAAACAGCATAAAAAACACCTTGAACCAGTGGCAATGGCAGCCAACATGGAACGACGAGGACCTCGGTCAAAGCGTGCTGACCGAGGCCCATGGAGACTGCGCAGGAGGTCAAAGTAGCCCTTGGGAGCCCTGGATCGGGAAAAGGAGGTGATTTTCGATGGGCGATTAAGCGCTAATCGCTGGGCAAACAGGGCCAAAATTGAGGAGCCATAAGCACTCGGTCGCGTTGGGAGCCGGAGAACTGCGGGCGAAGAAATGAAAAGCGCTAACGTACGAAGGCAGGACCCGCGCTCTGGAAAACCGACGGTATTGATCGGGGCGCCCTCAAACGGTAAACGGTTTTGGAGGAGAGCGGAGCGATCCCACTCAACGATCGACGCGTGGCGGCAGAGGAGAGAGAAAACCACCGTTGATCGCATGCTATCGGTCGAGCAAGTCAACTGCGCGGGACGTGCGTATGACGTTGGATCTGGAGGAGCCCAGATCGGACGGCTGAGATTGCGCCCGATGGAGGAAGCGGAATTGATAGGGAATTAAGCCGCGTTCTAAAGGGAATTGGGATCCGTTTGACCGCCACAGTAGAGGAAGAACACATCCACGACGTAACTGAAGAAACGAACCGACAAGCAGGCTGGTGTTGTTCAGATGAGGACACGTGGCCACTCCCTGAGAGTTCATGTTGACGCCAAACAGGGAACTCCAAGCGCAGCTGCAGAAGTTGAATCGACAGAGGCGGAAGAGGAACCGAACAGGCATGGAAATGAATGGCTAAAAGCCATGAATAGAGACATAATATAGAGTCAAGTCGGAGCGAGGTCTGAGAGACGAAGGAAACCAGAATACCGAGAGGAGGACAGAATACACAGAGAAGAAGGCATTAAAAGCAAGAGAAAAGCAGGTCGAGACAGAGGGCCGAGCTGACCAGTGGCAGCATCGAGCACCACCGAGCTTGAGAGATTCGAGCCACCCCATAGAGGGATCTGTCCGGGCTGAGCACCACGTTGGGCTCTTGCCACTGTAGACCAGAAGGTCACAGAGTTGGTGGGAAGAAGAGACTGTGTACTCCAGTGGCTTGGGGAATCCAAGAACCACCCTGCCAAGCAAAACTTGCTTCAAGAGAACTCACATTGAGTCCCTATATTGTAATTCTCTGTTTAAAGACACAATAAAACAAGGCCACCACTGAAAGCTGGACCGGAGATGTAGCCCTGGAGAATAGGGTGAACTCCTTATTAAAATTGCTTGTGTCTTTGTGGTTGCATGCTGTATTTTTCTGCTGTCTTTCCATTTGAAATGTCTGTGTATTGGCAATCTGATTGATCCGTTGCTTAAATAACATAGAACACACACCAACACATGAGTCTGTAATACCTTTTGTTTAATAAAACTTTAACTGATGTCAGTCATAGGGTGAGTATCAGATCAGGTACCTCAGGATCGACGGGTATTGTTGCTGCACAAACTAGCAGGCTTTGTAAATAGGCATAAGCTAGAGGGCACAATAAAACCTTGGGACAGAGGCCCACTGTCACCACAACCTAAGTCCCCTTCTCGGATTTTCACGGACGGGAGGAGTCCTAGTATCCCTCACTCGTGAGAGATGTATCTAGGATAGATTTGAAGTTATGCAAGGTGGCTCATTCAATGGAAAGGTTCAATGAAAGTGCGAGATTTGGGAGACGCTATGAAGACTTTCCAAGAAAAAACCTTAGAAAGAAAGACTACGCAAGACCTAGGGTTGAGATATTTGATGAGATAAGAGTTCATCCAAGGTCAAGGTAGACAGGAGAAAATGTTTCAAATGATATACTTCAACAAGTACTAAAGCATAAACCTTCAAAGAATCTCCAAGTTGAAGGATTAACTTCTAGGGTTCCCACTTGGTGTGATGGCTAGGGCATCAATTATATGGAGCTTGCATTGTTGGAATTTGTTCAAAACTTGCAGATGCCTAGAGGAGACACTAAGACTAAGTTCTTTCTAGACGGAATTTAAAACACACTCTCCTCTTGAAATTTGCACCAAGCCCTAGAGGGGCCTCCCTATCCTTAAGGGGACTAGGAGAAAAGAGGTAAATAAGGTGAAAGATGTAATTTTTTTATGAAATATGATCACCAATAACTTAAGACCCATTGCTTGCCAATCAGGAGAATTGGAGTCAAGGATAAACCAATAAATGGCAACTCACTCTTCAAGGAGGCCTAAAGAAGTAGCTTTGCTATCTATGGATGCAACTACATGACAATTTTAGACTTTTACACTTCGATGACACTTATGATGGAGTTTCAAGGATGCAAATGCAAATATCCCTCTAGGAACATACATTCACTCATCATCTTATGAGTAACGCATGCAAAATTTCCAATAACTTCAATGTTCTAACAAAATTTCATTAGTTAGGGCACATTAAAGAACATAAGACAAAATTCCATGCATTAGACATTCATTAGATCAGAAATATAGCATTAAAAGACACTATTCAACCTACAATCATTCCCGAAACAAAGAAGAGGCCAAATTGGTTAGAAGCTACACTTGAAGATGCCGAAGGACATGGAGCAACAAAAGGAACTTTTAGAGAAAGCAAAAAGACCGCAAAGATTTTCAAGATATGTAACATACATAACAAAGCCAATTGAAGTAGAACCAATTGCTTTTGAAGAATCTGCTCATCAAGAAGAATGGAAGAAAGCAATGCAGGAAAAATATCAATCTATCATGAAGAATGGGGTTTTGGAATTTGTTCCTAGTCCTAGTGACAAATATGTTGTCACTTCTAAATGGATTTACAAGATCAAACATGCCATTGATGGAAATATAGACAAATACAAAGCAAGATTTGTTGCCAAGGGTTTCTCTCAAAAAGAATAAAGTTTAAACTATATGAAGAAACTTGTGCTCACACTACTAGGTACACTACAATTAGATCTTTGATTTCCTTAGCTGTAACTATGGGATGGATATCCATCAAATGGATGTCAAAACAACCTTCCTAAATGTAACCATAGATGAAGAAGTATATATTGAACAACTGGAAGGCTTTGAGATAAAGAGTAGGAAAACTCATGTTTGCAGATTAAAGAAAGCTCTATCTGGCTTGAAACAAGCTCCTAGGGCTTAGTACACAATAATGCACGCCCATCTCTTAAGGATTAGCTTTGTCAAAAGTTCTGCAGATGCAAACCTCTACATCAAGATAGTGAAGAATGAACCAGTCATCATACTTTTATTTGTGGATGATTTATTTGTTAAAGGTGTGGAGCGTGGAATTCTATAATGTAAAAAGATGTTGACAACTGAATTTGAAATGAAAGATCTAGGACTCATGCATTACTACTTGGGCTTGGAAGTTTGGCAAAAACCCGGTAAGTTATATCTTGGTCAAGGAAAGTATATAATCAAGATGTTACAAAAATACGGTATGATGGATTCCGAGCCTATGACAACTTCTATGATCACAAATCTAAAGAAGCTGAGAATTTCTAATTCTAGTCCCGTTGATCCTACAAGTTATCGTAAGTGGGTGGGCTCTTTGATGTGCTTGGTAAATGCTAGAACTGACATATGCTTGCTGTGAACATTCTTAGTCAATTTGAGTTGGAGACTCATCATGACCATTGGATAGTTGCCAAGCACATTTTGAGATACCTACGTTGGAACAGTTCATCATTGCCTGAAGTATGATGGAAAGGAAATTAATCTAACAAGCTTTAACGACTTTGATTGAGTTGATAGTGCGACAGATGGAAGAAGTATTATTGGTGGCTATTTTAGTTTGGGATCCGCAATGATTTCATGGATAAGTATAAACCAAGATCTAGTTGCTTTAAGTAGTGTTGAGGCCAAATATGTTGTTGCATGTGAAGTAGGAAAGGAAGTAGTTTGGTTAAGAAAACTCCTATCAAATTTGTCTGGAGGACCACTAGATCCTAGCGTGATAAATTGTGATAATCAAAGCAACATCAAGATGTCTGAAGATACCTAGTGTTCCATGCCAGGACAAAGCAAATTAACAACTAGTACCACTACATTAGAAGTTTGGTGCAGGATGGGGTTGTGAAGCTACAATATATTTTGATAGATTAGTAGGTAGTTGATGTATGGACGAAGTCTCTTCCAAATAAGAAGTTCGAATATTTCAGAAGGATGCTTGGACTAGTTGACATTGCAAATTTAGTAGATAGGGAGAGGTGAAGCATCTTGGAGCGACAAGATGCTTGGGAGGACATCTGGCCGACTTGTGATGATGTCTAGATCCCAAAGTAGGGAGGGTATCGCTGGTCTTGTGGAGCTCCGACCTTGGATATGATACCTATATCCCTGGGTTGGTGTTAGAGCTGAAGCCTGATGGTAGCTATAGTGGCTAAAGCTTGGAACGCACCTTAGTTCCATCCGGTTAGATACTTTGGTCAAGTATCTAATCTTAGCACTGTGCACTGTGACTCTTCATAGATCATATCATTTTGAGTTCATCCTCATACCTATATATATATATATATATATATATATATATATATATATATATATATATATATATATTATAATTATGAATACCTCCCTAGTTAAGAGGGACTGTTGAAGAATGTAAGTAGTGTTGGTCTTCATAATTGTATTTGAGGCATGTTGTAATGTAATTGTCAAAAGAAGAGAAAAGAGTTTTTATTTTAAAAGGAAAAATATTTTTGAAGCATGGGTTTCATGCTCTTTTATTTATTTTCTAGGTTATAGCCTCCATTGAAGGCTTCTAGGTTTTGTCTTGAGTCAAAAGAGTCTTTGTCACAAATATTAGTGCCTTCTTGGGCTTTTGTATCATGTAAAGAAATTTATTTTTGAGTCAGAATAGTCATTTTACCCCTCCTCCCCAAGTCGGCCCTATCCTGGAAAAGTCGGCTTAGTTGGAGGCAGTTCAACCCTGTGGAAGCATAATAAATAGAGGCAACTCAACTCATTTTGGAAGCACACACTCACAAGTTTGATCTACAAGAGAAAGAGGACGAAAAAGAGAGTGAATTGCAGGAGAAGACCTAATTCAAGGAAGAATCAAAATCAAAGTTTGGAGCATATGTCTCTCTCACACGTGCACATTTTCTAGGGTTTCTAGACAAGTTGTAGGGACCGAAATTTCTGCAGTAAATGCAGGTTCGTAATTCTGAAGCTGGGGGGCCAAAATTCTGGTTTTAAGCAATATTTGAGGAGTTGTCACTTGGAGGATTTGGCAGAGTTTGTCTACTTGAAGGAAAGGTTGGCTTGGTGACTGGAGGAGGTCTTTGTTTAGGTCAAAAGGTTCTTGGATTGTCTCATCTTGATTTGAATCTACTAGAGGAAGAGTTTGACTGGGTTTTCCCCTTCATAGGGGTTTTGCTTTGGTTGAGTGCCTACATCTTGTGCCCCTTGTAATTGTGATCTTCATGTACATTTGATTTGGTAATTACTTGATGAAAGATAACATAATAAAGAAGTAAAAGAAGCCAACACTCATCACAAGTAATTATCAAGAAAGAGGAATCAAAACCCTAATTACTACAAGCATTGATTTCTCAACAAACCACTGGCAAGTGAAGTTAGGCGTTCAAGCAATTAACCTCCAATAAAATGAATGGATTAAATTAACCATTGAATGGCTAAATCAACCTCAATATGTGTGCACAAAGATTAAACCATGGTCCAATCTATTAAATCAAAATGAACACGTGTGTCAGTGAGTCAGGGCGCGCTCCAACATCATGCAAACAAGTCTTGTCTTCTAGGGAAGTTCACTAGCATAACAACAAAATGATAAAATAAAAGTTCCGCCTAGGTTTGGACCTAGGGTGCACCACAAAAGGAATATATCATGCTAAATACCTTATCAAACCTTAGGAAAGGCTTGATTTACAAAGATTCATGCAGCAACACACCACTTTAACTCAATCCTAGGAGAATGTACATCCACATGGGCATTGGCATCATTAAACATATTTCCACCTAGGTGATATCCAAATGTTACAATATTAACTTTCAAGTCATATTAGTATATCACTTAGGGAAATCTCTAAGGCAAAGTGCATTACCACAACACACATCCAACCACAACAACATGATATGAGAAGGGTACAATAGAAATGCTAACCCATCCAATCATCAAGTATGCCCCCACCTCACATCCAACAGAAGAGGATCATGTCAACGTCATCATGCATAAGTCACTAGGAAGTTCCAACAACATCATGAAATATCTACCTCTTTACACCATCATCTACCCCCTTTTGGGGCTAGAACCATCATCAAAGAACAAGATGTAGTGCATCCAAGATAAACAAATACATCCAACCCACACCATATTGACATAGCGTGCTCCATAACCATCAAATCTGCAGCCGCAGGGTGATCAACAAGGCAAGCGCATGTGAGAAGGCCACCAAACCAGCAAGCACAATCATCAAACCAAGGAGAAGTAAGACTTGCCAAAACCAAAGACCTCCATCAAATGATCTGATGCCATGAAGAGAAAGGTGTTAATTTTAGGTATGTTCTATGCTTAGAGCATTTTATTTCAATTTTCACAGTTAGCTCCATATCTTTTCCAGATTAGCAATCACATCAGCATTAAAATAAACTGCAGATAGAACATAAACATAAATCGCAGAAG
>APFE031499798.1:118239-130251 GCA_000404065.3 Pinus taeda
ATGATACATGAGATCAGTTGAAGACATGCTGCTTCAACTAATTCTCCAAGGTGACTCCTTCACCTATCGTTGTGCTGCATTTCGTCATCATGCTGCACCTCACTGTGCTGCACCATGCTGCACCCATTATCACTATGTTGCATCTCATCACGCTTCATTAATCATGACTGTACCCATCACTATACTGCATTATGTGCCATTGCTGCACCATGTTGCCATCCTGATCTATGTGTTGGTTGCACCTTGCTTGCTTGTTGTCCCTAGCATGCTTGTTGTCCTTAGCATGCTTGTTGTTGCATGCTAGCTATAACATTGCATGCTTGGTGTATTTGCTGCTATTGTCCCAATGTTAGTTAGCTGTCCCTTGTACGCTGCTCTCCTTCGGAGACAGATGCTCCAGCTGTTCTGGTAGTTTTAGCATTCCTGGTTGTTCTCGGCAATTCTGGCAGTCCCGACAGTTCCGGATTTTCCGGCTTTTCAAGCTTTTCCGGCTTTTCTGGCAGTTTTGGCAGTTTTGGCTTTTCCGGCATTTTCGGCAGCTCCAACTTTTCCGACTTTTCTGGCTTTTCTGGCAGTTCTGTCTTTTCAAGTAGTTCTGGCTTTTCTGGCAGTTCCAACTTTTTCGGCTTTTTCGACTTTTCTGGCAGTTCCGGCTTTTCCGACATTTTCGACTTGTCCAGCAGTTCCGGCTTTTTCGGCTTTTCCGACAGTTCCGGCTTTCCCGGCTTTTTGGCAGTTCCGGCTTTTCTGAGATTTCCGACTTTTCCGGCATTTCCGACTTTTCCGGCAGTTTCGGCTTTTCCCGCTGTTCCAGCTTTCTGCCCTCTGGATCAGGGTAACGTTATTCCTTAGGATCTCTCCTCCTATTAAAACCCAAAGACAAATAGAGAGAGGAGGAGATCCCAAACGTGTTGAAATGACTTGAAGGTCACCTCTATTTATACTACATCGTTGAGCACATGTGGGGTTTATTTGGTTGCTGGTCGACCTTGACGAATTGTCTTATAACACAAATAAATTCATAACTCCATGAGTACTTATCAGAATCGGATGATCTTTAGATCAATCCTACACCTCTCGATGAGAGGGATCCAAGAAAAATATCAGCTTCCATAAATAAGATGACCCACATGGAGTTTGGCCCTAGTTGCCAATTTTAACAAAAGGGCTCCATGAAGATGAATGCACTCCCCTAAGTTTGTCTAATGTTCCAAGATACCAGCTGCAAATCTCCATCAATGTGTTGAAAATCACAATATGGAACCCCACACATTATAAGGTGTAATAGGAGGCCTACACGTTGACTTTGAATAGGTACTTCATCACATCCGTGACACATGGTAGCTAAAGGTGGGAAGTATATACACACTCTTTGTTACTCCATACTTCGATAACAAAGCATTTGTGTTCAGAGTCATGTAATGAGACAGATCTTGTTTTGATAATGTGGACTATATTTGTTGTTAGGTGATGCACATTGTATGCTGGTATAACATTATTGGGATTGAATTGACTGGATATTTTATGCTTGCATTTTGTATTAAATTATCTTCTTATTGTAGTTTGGTGAGATTAAATTTCTTGGATGTGTTCAAGGTGTTCCAAGAGTAGTGTAGAGCGGGTTAGGGTCACCTTAGGGCTTATGTTTAATCAGGTCAGCGACTTAGAGTATTTTTACATAAAGATACTGCATGCCTTAAAGTTTGGACCAATGCATACATATCAATAGGAGGAATAATTTGGGAATCTTGTTTGCATAGTCAGTAAATTAGGAATCTTGTTTGCATTGTCAATAGTTCAACTATGCTTTCTCACTTTGTGATGTCAAATATATACTCAAATTATAGATGACTCATGAGGCAACTTTATGGCGTCTATCATTTATGTTCTTATTCTGTTGGATGAAATTTAAGCACGGAACCATGATTGGCTTTATCTTGTTATGAACATTCATAGAAATAGTAGGTTCAAATCTCAAGGTGCTAGATCTCAAAAGAACTTTTCTTTGAAAAGTCAAAATCTTTGCCTGTATCGTTCAGACAGATCTATAAGCCATTCTATGCTCTTGTGATGTCATGAGAAATGATATAATGTAATCTAGTTATCCCTCTTTCATTGTCTGCTAAGCAAGATTGCTTCCTTTTCAAATTTGTCATTGGTATTTATCTTTTATGATAGTAGAAAGGTATTCCTTATACTGTATGTACTCAAACTAAAAATGTAAGGAATTATTTAGAAGAGAATTTGACAAGGTATGCAAAAAGTCTTTTGCTCATTGCCACTATTTTAAAAGTACATCTACTGTAAGTTAATAACTATAGATCCATCTATGCGTCTTTGAATGCTATTATCTTAAAGCTTCCTCCTTTGTTCAGTTCTTCCCCTCTCACCCCATCTTTTATATAAGTTGTAGTTTGTATCCACTGCAATAATGATCCAGGCTCTTATAACTGAGAAAATCTATTTTGACTGATATCAGGTCATGCGGACTTATGCATTAAGCAAAACATGGGTCGCCGGATTTTGTATTGACATTCTTGGGGCCTTGTTGATGCTAAGGGCTGTATCTCAAGCACCAGTATGATATCATATCTCTATTCCTTCTAGATTTTTCACATGTAATTTGTTCTAGATTTATGTAAGAGTAATGTCATTTAAAGTAGGAAACAAGAAACATATTTGAGTTTATAGTTGCTTTCTTTTGTCTTTTTGACTTGCCATATAACGAAAATGTATGAGTTTTCCCACCAGTCAATCTTGATCAGCTTGCAGAATTATAAAATTTGTAGAGGGAAATGTATTAGTCTCTCTGATTTTTTTTTTCGTATCTGTTGATGTTAATAGCTCGGACAGGTGCTTCTCTGTAGGCTAGGTGTCAAACATGCAGAAGATGTCATATTGCCTCTTTAGATGCTCACTCATGAGGACTAAGTGATTATTATGATTTCTTTCCTAGGTTTAATGTTGAAAAAGGTACCAAGGAGGTTTTTCCTAGTGCTTTTTGCCTTTGGCCTAGGAAAATACGTGAACCCACTTTTTAGTTTGACTTTATGAGGTTATTAAAGTCATGTGACTTTTTAGTCACTTTATGAGGTAGTAAAAGTACATTGTACTTTATAATATTAAAGTGACTTTATGAGAAAAAGCACATGGTACAAAAACAAGTTATTAAAGTGACTAGGGGGGCTCATTAATGAAGGGGGGACATAAAAAGGGGGTCAGTGTGAGATTAGATCTCCACCCTTGATCAAGAAAAGCTGAGATCTAATCTCAGCCCTTGATGCTAGGGATAGGGCTTCTCATCATAATGAGACTAAAAAGGAGGAAAAAGGCAAAGGAGAGTTCATTCTTTATGTCTAAGTGTTGGGGAAGAGGAGAGGAGAAGAGAAGAGGAGGAAGCTGTAACAGCCATATTTGCTGAAGGAGAAACTGAGGTACAACAGCTTCTACAGACACGCATTCCAAGGCAGATCTGTAGCATGCAGCCCTAGATAAAGGAATAGTTTCCAGCTTGCAAATTGAGGAAGAAGCAACACAGATTTCGAGGGGCTGAGGGCAGAGACTCAGCACATTTTTCGAGGCAAGCTTAGGCCTGAAAAATGAGGAGATAACAGAAATCTGTCAGCGTGAAAATCAAGTAGAGATTCCTCATTTGACAGCACAGATTTTGAGGGAGAGATATGCTAATATAAGGCATGAAATTCGAGGTCTGTAGGCAGACTGACAGGCACAAATTTCGGAGGTCAGAGAGCTGATTGTGGCACAATTTCTGAAGCATAAAAGTCTGAACAGTGGCACACACTTCAAATCAGAGATTGGTGGACCTGTGGCATGAATCCTCAGACAATGGCATGATTTCCTAGGAGCTAGACAGACAGAATCTCAAAGGGGAGAGATAAGTACCTCTGTGTATTTAATGCTGTATAAATTTCTTTGAAATTAAAAGTAAATGAAATCCTCCTTCTAAGTGTTTTTTCCTTCGGGGTTTCCAGGGTCTGTGATTGACCAAAAATCAGTGTCCAAATTTATTGTGTATATGCATGTGAATTTTTTTATCAGCTGAAAGTGAAAGTGAAAGAGTAGTGGTAGCCTAGCAGTGATTATTTTGAATTTGGTATTGATGTTTTACTCAACAAATGAACATGGGGTTTGGGCATTAAACATGATGTGTACAACAAACTGAAAACGAGTGGGACTACAACACATGCAAATTTTCTACATGGTATCAGAGTACCATTGAATCTACAGCTGATAAACAGTAACCAACAAGCATAAACCAACCCATATACCAAAGGTGTGTGGTTGAAAAGGAGGCTGGTTGCTCAGATTTCAGTGTTCAAAAGTTGTGTTGGTTGAGAGGGTCAGATGGCCATTGGTTTGAGAGTGGAGGATAGGTTGAGTGGGAATGAATTTTGGTCCCTGGAAGGAGAGGATAGTCTTGTTGCTTGAGGAGTTTGAGTTGTGGGATATTGTAGAGAGTGCAGTACAACCACATACTGATCCTGTTCATTTGCCAGAATTCAACAAGCGCAATGTAAAGGCTAAGAGGATCCTTCTGTTGGAGAATGCAGTAGGGCAGGAATTAATTCAATTTCTGCATAATGTCAATAATTGCTTGTACACTTTATTTATCTTCTTGTGTTTCTTTATTAGATATTTTTCATCAAACAATTATCAAGTGCAAAAACAGTAAAGACAACGGACAAAGAAATTAGGCTCCAAGGTAGGGAAAAACCCTTCTAGGGGAAAACCCAAAATTTTTTCTCTCTTCTAATAGAATCTGCTTCAAATGAGAAAACCAAGACTCAAACCCTAGACCAAGCCCCCCTCCAAGCACCAAATTATCCCTCCAAGAAGCCCTTCCAATTAGGTCAGAGATCAACCAAAACAATAAGGATCAATTCTGCTCCAACCAGCCCCTATCTTCAACTTCGACCTGCAACTTCAGCCTTGTAGCAGCTGCAAAAACCCTAGATTCTTCGAACGTATGAGAGAAAAATAGCCCAAAACATATATTTCTTCTTCTCCTTTACTTCTTGCCTTCTAGAACTTCGCACTTACTTCCTTGATGTTTCCAGCTTCAGATCAAACTTCTTGATGAGAGAGATCCAATTGGTCATCAAATGAGGTCATTCGTGCTTCTATTTATACACATTTGAGGGGTTTGAATACCTTCTTTTAGGCTGACTTGTCATTTCCTGGGCCAACTTGTGGTTGGGGGTTTCTAGGACTTTCTAGACTCAAAATCAATATCTTTTACATGTTACATCTTGCGCGATAGGGTCTTATACAAATGATAAAGACTCTCTTGACTCAAGGAAAGTATTCTTTTAACATGACAAACCCTAGAAACATGAAGAACATGCTTGACCTAGATGACCATCAAAATGGAGCATGAAACCCTTGCTTTAAAAGTAATATTTTTCTTTCTTCTTTTTCTTGTAACATAAGATATGCATAATGGTTTGAGTACATTGACTATCATGAAGATTGAATTTAGTTACATTTTCCAACACTCCCTCTTAACTAGGGAGGTATTCATAATTGTACTTCCAGTACAAGGTTATTCTCAAACTGAAAAGTTATCATAAGAAGAGTCGGATTGGTAAGCCATCTTTAAGCATCAACATCATGACCAACATTGTCAACATAGTAAGGCCTTAACTTTGACAAGCTCTTTCATATACAATAGCATTATGTTGAGAGGTTTTACGCGAGATACCACACTACCTCTACAAGGAAAATACCCCATCAGTATGTTCACTAGGTATGTCCTTTTAGGACTATTTTTATCTTGGATTCCCAATCCTCAAAGAATATCGGTCTTCTTCGACCACTCTTATCTTGGATACTTGTTCAATCCTCAAAGAGTGTCGAGCCATTTCCTATCTTGGATTTCTCTATCCTCAAGGAAATTACAGAGGCTTTATCCAATCCTTCATTCTCCATTCTCCCTCCATGGCCTTCACTTTGACTTATGGCTGTTTGTTGAGAAATGTAACTAGTATTGTTATTGTATTTGAGTCATTATATAATGTATTTGTCAAAAGAAAGAAAAAGAAAAAGAAAAATTTATTGTAAAAGAAAATTATTTATAAGCATGGGTTTCATGCTCATTTTAATTTTGTTCTAGGTCAAGCCTCCATTGAAGGCTTCTAGGGTTGTGTTAAAAGTCATCGTCATAGTCATTATGTAAAAGACCCTTCTTGGGCTCCTTATGTCAAAGAAGAAATTATGTTTTTTGTGTCAAAATGTATAAAAAGCCTCCATCCACCGAGTCGGGTCCAAATTCTACCATTGAGCTTCGTTGAAGGGACTCGTCCTCACACAAAAAGGCTATATATATATATAAGGGCATTCAGCCAATTAAGAGCACATACATATAACATATTTGATCTGCAATTCTAAGGCAAAAGAAGGACGAAAAAGCAAAGTAGGAAGGTCATTTGATTTGTAGATGAAGGAGAGTCCAAGCGAAGATGAAGGAACACTGAAGTTCCTCTTGCAATAAGCCACACGTGCGAAGATTCTTGGAGCATACAAGTGTAGTTGCAAGGTCGAAGGTACAAACTGAAGGAAAGAGCCGAGACCTTTGTTCACTTGATTTGATGTATGTGATTTGTGTTGATCACGAAGAATCTTGTCTAGAAAGCTGACTTGGTGGATGAAGGAAGGTTTGGTGTTGGTCTAGAAGTCTTGGTTGTCTCATTTGATTTGATTCTAAATAAGAGAAGTTTTTTTTGGGTTTTCCCCTAGGAGAGAGGTTTCTTGGCTGAGTGCCTATATCTTGTGTTCTCTTGTTGTCTTTGTAATCTTCATAGTTTTGGCAATTGTCTTGATGATGAATATATAATAATAAAGAAGAAAAAGTAATAACAAATCACAAGAAGTTGTCAATATAAGAGAAATCAAATTTAAATAAGCCCTAACTAAGCTGCCCTAAGGATCTCTCAACATTGTTAATATGGGTCAAGTGCTTGACACATGAAGGAGAGAATACAAATATGATGTTCATCATCACTCCATCTCAACCAGAGAGTAGATCCTCATTCCCTCTTGATTAGGCAATAGATCCTTGCTCCTATTTAAAGAGACTTCTTTGCTCCCTCTCACATATAGAGGAGTGACTTCCTTCTAATTTGGGAAGTCATCACCACAAGCTTTAGAGCTTATATTCACATATGCATCAAGAATAGTTTTTCATAGCTACATATCTCCCTCTTTCCTTCACATCTCATTATATCGAGCTTTCTTCCTTACTGGGTATCAAGGAGCCATCTTCTTTCTTTAATTAGTGACAAGGTTCAGGCCATCAACTTTGCACATCACTTTCCTTCAATCATCATCAATGAAGGCATTATGTAGCCTTGTCAAACTTCAAGCTAGCCACAACACCATTTAATCATGAAAGTGATCTTTGTTGATGAACATAAACATCATGGCTATCTTCTTACACTGCTACCTCTTGTGAAAATTCCTATACTCAAGGAACCCCTACTGCAACAAAACTGAATTTACTTCTCCCACTTGATTTTAATATACATTATCAAGTTATTTCATGAAAAATACTGAAGTAAATTACTTTTGCAGCCTACACCAATTTAATTTGATTACATGAAACAAGAAACTGAGCAAAGAACAAGATACATAGGACACCATTGTTTTTGGAAAAAACAGTCCTCGGAAAAATCCAATGCGGGAAAACCGGTGTAACAACTCTGAGGGTTTTATATTATTAAGTAGTAGTTCTGTTTTACAATGTTGGATGCCCTCCCGACAATCCAGTTACAGAGAAAAATATAATGGCAGAAAACTGAGTGAGATTACCTCACTTCACCTGGCAGTTTCCGGCTGATCCGACAGCAGAATTGGCAAATCCCCAACTATCTCTGCGCTGGCCTTGCGTCAGCCTCAGAGGCTTTGCGTCAGCACTGCGCTGTCTCTTTTGCCTCTTGGAGCTTCTGCATCAACCTCCCGGCTGTTGTGGCAACTCCCCGACCGTTTTAGATTTCTGTGTGAAGGCAACTTCCCTTCTGTGTTGACCCTTCTGGCTCTGTGTCAAGCCTACGTGGGCCCAGACTAGCCCAACGTCAGTCCCTCTAGGTGCTGTGCTGCCTCCACTGGTGGCTCTCTGCCTCTCTACCTAGTATTCCCGAACTATCCCTGCCCCTCCGCTGTAGAATGATCACTTAGTTTGAATTTTTCAGCTTCCAAGCCCCAAAAATTTTGAACTCTAGATCAATTCGTTCTCTCAGTGTGTTTTTGAATGAATCCCAAGCCTCCTTATACTTTTCTCGTTGAGACTTCAATGACCAAGATTACGTCTCTAATCAACGA
This sequence comes from Pinus taeda, assembly GCA_000404065.3. NCBI lineage: Eukaryota > Viridiplantae > Streptophyta > Pinopsida > Pinales > Pinaceae > Pinus > Pinus taeda. The sequence continues at coordinate 126,577 of APFE031499798.1, forward strand.
CTAAGATTAAAAACTTGACTTGGTCCCCTTTCTAGAACATTCTCACCCATATTTTGATTAATACCCATTAATACTTTAATTTTCCTAAGTTTAGACTTGGGAACCCCATTAAAAATATTAATTATTTTAATAAAATACAATCCGAGTGGAATTTCACCAAACGATTTCTGGGTTCTTTAGAACTCATGTGCCTTAGCCTCTCCACCAATTTTCATGGCTAGAGCACATTCGATGCAACCAAAAATTGACACTCCCTCTTAGCGAGGAATGTGCTTTAGCCACAATGTCCAACTGCATGTTGCTCTGTCTCTGAAGCATCTCCTTTCCGCACTGTTGCTGCCATCAGCACTGTGCTATTGCTGCTACTGTATTGCTGCCCATGACATTACCACTGCCACTGTTGCATCTGTACTACAATTCCCTTTCAAATGCTGCATCTGCTATGCTGCTAGCACTGCCACTGTTAACATTGCATTCTTATTGCAACTCAGTTGCTGAGAGAAGCAACTAGAAAACACCCAAAAATTATTGAACTAACTGTGTTTAGCATAATACCATGTGAATGTTGGAATCTAACTATTACTACTCTCTGACCCTCTGAATCTTCTGCGTTGCTGCTGACTTCTGCACTGTGCCATTTGCACTGTTGCCAACCGTGCTCTACGTTGATCAGTCTGTGGTCTGAGGCTATTGCATCTGTCTCTCCAACCAACCCACTGCATCATTTGACACTAAGTCCATCTCGCTATTGCTGAATCTCGGGCTCCTGTGGCAAGGAATTGATCCAAGAGGTGGGTTTCTCAAGGATCCTGCCCACATGTAGTCCTCCCGACTATAGTTCTATATCGCCCCATTTCCCTCCTGGAGATACTCATGGCAAACTCATCTTCTTTAATTTTTGCTGGAGCAGCCTTAGGATCATGTTTTTCATTCTTATCCTTTTGCTTCAAAGGACACTGGGATGCAAAGTGGCCCATCTTGCCACATCTGAAACATTTCACCTTCGAAATGTCCTTCTTCCGCTTCTACTTCTGCTGCCCCTTTGATGCTAGAGCTGTGTTCTCCTCCTCCTCCTTGGTCTTTGTGCCACTTCCACTGTTGCCATTGAGGTTGACCTTAACCAGATCCCTCCTTACTTCTTCCTGTTGAAGGGCTGCCTACATCTCCTCTCATGAAGGTAGTCTTCCTTGCCCAATATACTTTGGACAAAGACTTGCCATTCATCCGAGACTCCATTCAAGGCTGTCCTTACCATCGTGGTAGACTGAGGAGTAGACCCCACTGTAGCAAGCTGGTCTATGGTGTCCTGAAGACGTTGAAGATAGGAGTTAACCCCTTCTCCTTTCTGCATCAATGCCCGCTGCAACTTTTGTTCGAAGTACATCTTCTGCTGTTCGGAAGAACCTTCATACAATGAAGACAAAGGTTCCCACATTTCTCGAGTTGTATCTTTGCCTTGCAAGTGTGAGACCACATGATCTTGAACTCCATCGAGTATGTACCTCTTTGCCTTTGCCTGCTCGGCCTTGTACTTCTTCTTCTGATCATTGTCCTCGGGAACAACCACAACACTCTTGATGTAAGCTTTGAGATCATACTCCTCCAAAACACTAACATTCTGGTCTTCCATATGACATAGTTGGAAGCTCCTTCCAACCTGTCCTGATCTCTGAGCCCATGTGATGCCATCTCACCCAAACTGTCGAATTGACTCCTCTAGTCACTGCGCAACACTGGTCTGCTGCCCGACAAGTGAAAAATTCGAACTTTTGGTGAGAAAAGTCCTTTGAGGAGAAAATTTCCCTTAATGGGAGAAGTGTCCTCAGACACGTAATTTTATTAATTAGAAAAAAACAATTACATAATTGATTTTGCAAGAGTTTACACCCGAACAACCAAACACTCTTGCAATGAGCTATTTATAAGCTCCATGTCCGAACTACCTCTAATTATGGATCACTAATCAAATAACAAGTGTCCATTTACAATAAATGCTATTCAAACCAACTAGCTAACAAATCTCCTAAAATAGGGCCTAAGATACGACACATTTGGAGAGTCATAACTAGTTATAACAATATGCTAATTCTAAAAGTCTCCATTAAATAATTAAACATTCTAGAATAATTATTAATTTAATATCTTAAATTAATAATTATTTTATTCTAATTTTATAAACTATGATAAAATTGTATTTTTGGATCATCTAACATTCCCCCCTATGATCCAAAGATACATTACAACAGATACCAAGTTCATCCCTGAACTTAATAAATTTTATTCTGCCAAGCGGTTTCGTAAAAATGTCGGAGATCTGATCTTCAGAAGGACAATATACTGGCTTGAGGACATCTTTGGCAATGAGAGATCTGATATGATGATACTTGGTGTCCACATGCTTTGTCTTTGAATGAAAAACTGGGTTCTTGGCAAGTTTGATGGCTGACTGGCTGTCAATGAGTAATGATGTAGCTTCTTTCTGAGAAATTCCCAAGTCTTGCAAAATTCTGCGCAACCAAACAATTTCACGTGCTGCTTCCCATGCTGAAATGTACTCTGCTTCTGCGGAAGAAGTGGCCACTGTAACTTGTTTCTTACAACTCCAAGATACTGCTGCTGACCCCATGTTCATTAAATAACCTGATGTTGATGCTCGATCATCAATACTCCCAGCAAAGTCGGCATCGGAATATCCACCAAGTACAAAATTTTTAGTCTTTGTGTAAAGAAGACCAAAATCTTTTGTTCCTTGGATATATCGAAGAACTCTTTTGGCGACATTCTAGTGGCTATCTCGTGGTTCCTGCATAAAACGTGAAAGAATACTGACGGCATAAGATAGATCAGGACGAGTATTTGTCAAATAAATCAAGCTGCCAATCAACTGTTTGTAAGTTGTACTGTCCACCTCTTCCCCCCCTTCAAATTTTGAAAGTTTCAAGTTTTGCTCCATGGGTGTGAGAACGGGCTTGCAATCCTGCATGCCAAATCGCTGAAGAACCTCTGCTGCATACTTACTCTGAGAAATGAAAATATGATGTGGACGTTGGAAGACTTCAACTCCAAGATAGTAGTGAAGTAATCCCAAATCTGTCATCTTAAAACCTGCATGTAATTCCTTTTTCACCTGTGCAATATGATCATCATGGTTACCAGTAATGATCAAATCATCTACATACATAACAAGAAGTACCAGATATCTTCCCTGTTGTCGCACATACAAAGTATCATCAGATTCACTTCGTTGAAAACCAACTTCCTTAAGGTATTCATCCATCTTGGCATACCAAGCTCGGGGAGCTTGTTTTAATCCATATAAATCCTTGATCAATTTGCAGACTTTATGTTCTTGTCCTTCAATTTCAAAACCTGGTGGTTGGGTCATATACACTTCCTCCTGTAAATCCCCGTTGAGAAAAGCACTTTTCACATCCATTTGATGAACTTTCCATCCTTTCTGAGCGGCCAATGCAAGTGTTAGTTGGATGGTGTTCCATTTAGCTGTAGGAGCAAAGTTGCAAACGTTTCGTCATAATCAATGCCTTCCTGCTGCGCAAAACCTTTTGCGACAAGTCGTGCTTTATACTTTTCAAGTTCTCCTTTCTGGTTATACTTAATTCTGTAAACCCATTTGCATCCTATGGGTTTAACATTTGATGGACAATCAACAAGTTT
>APFE031499798.1:132872-163665 GCA_000404065.3 Pinus taeda
AAAAAAAATTACCCCCCCCCCCCCCCCTCAAAGTAAAATTACTTTGAGTCACACTATCACTCCATAAACAAATTTACAAAACAAAAAACTCCTTATTACTCCAAAAAATATAATACCCTTATTACTCAAAAATTTACAAATTTCTATTGCATCTTATTTCTCCACTAAAATACAAAATTTCAAAATATAATTACACCTTATCACTCCATTAAAAAACTCCACTTATCACTTCATTAACATTACAAAATAAATAAAAAATATTTCTCATTTCTTCAATCTTCAATTGAGCTATAAATTGTCAAATAAAAACGCTGTAAGAGGCTGAATTTTTGTTTTTGGCTGTCTGCCACGCTGGTTGCTAGCTCGTGCTTCACTCTGGCTTCACGCTGAGTGCTTCATGCTGGGGAGGTTGACTTTGAGAGTAGATTCATATTATGTTACAGGCTTGAAGTTCCATTGAGGGTCGATACATTCTCGACAAATATGATATAGAATTATATAGAAAAACGCAATCCAGGGCAAGAAAAAAACATGAAGCTTATTACCGAAATATCATTCAAATACCAACATTTCTATGTCGCCGGACAGATCTTCTTGAATACTTGTTGACACTATCTGTAAATGGTGGTTTGTCCTCTGTTTCGTGGATCAAATTCACTGTACTGGCACAAGTTTTGCGCAAACACAACTCTGTTTCCACGCTGTCCTCAAAATAGAACACACAGAACTGCGCAATCTTGCTATAGAATATGGAGGCAGCTCTCTCCAAACCTGGTTTGGATTCTTCTTGCAAGCGTTAAACAATTCTCAGAAGACCTCGACACTGTTTTCAGTGGCCATGGGTGATGCTAAGAAGAAAGGCAATGATGACGTTTCTCCATTTGACAGCTTCTCTGCGTACGATGTCTTCAAGCAGACAATAATTTGAGGGCAATTAAATATTGTAAAACATTGTTTTAGGATGTAGACAATGAAATTGGATGACCAATTAAAACGCTTCAACAAGATCATAAGTCAATGCCAATGAAAACGCTGGAATGTAACGCTGGTTCTTGATGCTGGTTCAAATGCCAGACCACAAAGCTGAATCGATGCCAGAGCACTTATAAACCATGTAAAATCGATGCCAGAATGCTCAACTCAAGGTATTTGAGCATAAATCGATGTCAACCACTCTCATAAAAAATGCAGAATCGATTGAATGTTTTGAAAAGATTTTAAAAAAAATTAAAATATACAGTGCTGTCCTTTTTTTTATGTTTTTATTCACTCAACTAATTTGAAAAAGTCACACAGATTTGCATTTGCTGCTTTAAAAGAAATGATTTTAGAATTTGCAGATCTAAAATCAATAATTTTTTTTTGCAAATTTTATACCAATCTTTTGCTGATCACTTCGACGGAGTTGAGTTTTCCATGATCTGATAGAGCTGGGATCTCCTCAAATCAATTGCAGCATTACTGGAGCTCTGATACCACAATAATGGCAGAAGTGTCCTCAGACACGTAATTTTATTAATCAGAAAAAAAACAATTATATAATTGATTTTGCAAGAGTTTACACCCGAACAACCAAACACTCTTGCAATGAGCTATTTATAAGCTCCATGTCCTAACTACCTCTAATTATGGATCACTTATTAAATAACAAGTGTCTATTTACAATAAATGCTATTCAAACCAACTAGCTAACAAATCTCCTAAAATAGGGCCTAAGATACGACACATTTGGAGAGTCATATCTAGTTATAACAATATGCTAATTCTAAAAGTCTCCATTAAATAATTAACATTCTAGAATAATTATTAATTTAATATCTTAAATTAATAATTATTTTATTCTAATTTTATAACCTATGATAAAATTGTATTTTTGGATCATTTAACACCCCTTCTATGTGTCTTTGCTCTTTTCCGATGGATTTCTACCCAACAAAAACTGTGCCCTTCAAGCACTGCGCTGAGGCTCTGTGTCACTCCCTCTGCCTCTACAAACTAACGAACCGGAAGTCGTACCTCTTTGTCGACTCTCTCAGAGAGAGATTTCCTCGGAATCTCTACTTTATCGGCAAGGATTGCGCAATCGCTTCAAGGGAATTTGAATTGCTGCTAAATGCAGCTATTGGCCTCTCTGCGCAGTGCTTGATCTGTTCTTCCTGTTTCAAAATCAATGCTCTCAGACCATGTGAAAATTCCTATACTCAAGGAACACCTTTGACATAAGCTTCGAGATCGTACTGCTCCAGAACACTAACATTCTGGTCTTCCATATGACATAGTTGGAAGCTCCTTCCAATCTGTCTTGATCTCTAAGCCCATGTGATGCCATCTCACCCAAACTGTCGAATTGACTTCTCTACTCACTGCGCAACACTGGTCTGTTGCTTGACAAGTGTAAAATTCGAACTTTTGGTGAGAAAAGTCCTTTGAGGAGAAAATTCCCCTTCTATGTGTCTTTGCTCTTTTCCGAAGGATTTTTGCCCAGGCAAAAACTGTGCCCTTCAAGGACTGCGCTAAGGCTCTGTGTCACTCCCTTTGCCTCTGCAAGCTAACGAACCGGAAATCATACCTCTTTGTCGACTCTCTCAAAGAGAGATTTCCTCGGAATCTCTGCTTTACCGGCAAGTATTGTGCAATCCCTTCAAGGGGATTCGAATTGCTGCCAAATGAAACTATTGGCCTCTCTGCGCAACGCTTGATCTGCTCTTCCTGTTTCAAAAGCAATGCTCTGATACCATGTGAAAATTCCTATACTCAAGGAACCCCTACTGCAGCAAAACTAAATTTACTCTCCTACTTGATTTTAATATATATTATCAAGTTATTTTTTGAAAAATACTGAAGTAAATTATTTCTGCAGCCTACACTGATTTAATTTGATTACATGAAACAAGAAATTGAGCAAAGAACAAAATACATAAGACATCGTTATTTTTGGATAAAATAGTCCCCGGAAAACCCAATGTGAGAAAACCGGTGCAACAACTCTAAGGGTTTTATATTATTAAGCAGTAGTTTTGAATACAATGTTGGATGCCCTCCCGACAATCCAGTTACAGAGAAAAATATAATGGCGGAAAACTGAGCGAGATTACCTCACTTCACTGGGCAGTTTTCGGCTGATCCGGCAGTTAAACTGGCAAACCCCTAACTATCTTTGTGCTGGCCCTGCTTCAGCCCTGCGTTGTCTCTTCTGCCTCTTGGAGCTTCTGCGTCAACCTCTCCCGGCTGTTTTGGTAGCTCCCTGGCAGTTCCGGATCTCTACGTGAAGGCAATTTCCCTTCTGCACTGGCCTTTCTGGCTCTGCGTCAAGCCTGCATGGGCCTAAATTGGCCCAACGTCAGTCCATCTAGGTGATTTGCTGCCTCCATTGATGGCTTTCTGCCTCTCTGCCTTGTATTCCTGAACTATCCTTGCCTCTCTGCTGTAGAATGATCACTTAGTTCGGATTTCTCAGCTTCCAAGCCCCAAAAATTTCGAACTCTAGATCAATTCGTTCTCTCGGTGTGTTCCTGAATGAACCCCAAGCCTCCTTCTTATACTTTGCTCGTTGAGACTTCAATGACCGAGATTAAGTCTCTAATCAACGTCTAAGCCTCTCCACTAATTTTCATGGCTAGAGTACATCCGATGCTACCAAAAACTAACACCTCTCAATCCCTAATGTGAACACCATGACTACATAACCTTCCAAGGATTGTCAGGACCATATACTCAATTCATATGTTCACTAAATTGAGTTCAACATCCACAATTGAACTTACCTCAACTGTCATTATGTATTCCAACAATATTCTACCAGGTAGCAAAACAATATGCTAACCAAATAGCCAATATCAAAATATTAAATATCAGACTTACCTTGTCATGATGGCCCTTCATCAAATCATCAACTTACTTGAGTTCTTCAATATCAACAACCTTTCATATGATTCATCTCCACATTATATATGAATCCTTTATTCATTCCTTTTAATCAGAGTGCCCTTGGATCGAAGCTTGATTACCAAGCTACAATATCTTCCTTGGAGTTGTCATTGTTAATTCCCTATCTTTCTTTCGAAGACTATACTTGATGTTGATCAACATTGTTATATGCCATGCAATTTTGTGAGAGTCTTGATCTCCATTCATTCCGAGGTATGCCAAATTTCTTCTTTCAGGCATCATGCAGTCATATGGAAGACTTACCAAGCACGTTCATAACTAATTCTTCCTTCATGATTCTTGTAGATGTGAACCATGCTCTAGGGAAGAATAACTTCGAATATGCATACCTTTGCTTTCATATAATCATCTAGGCATCCTTTGATCAAGCTTGCTTCTTATACTTGTCAAAGATAGGTTTCGTTGTCCAAGAAGAGAAAGATTTTCATTATGCCTTTTAGACTGTAACCTTGACCATCTACATTCCTTCATCCTTCAAAAGTATTGTTTCCATACTAGATGGAATGTTTAGCAGTCATAATGTTGCTTCCAAGAATCTTCCATAATGATGATTCTTATAGGATCTTAATGATCCTTCTTTGCAAAATGACTACCTCTAACATGATGTTAGAAAAATGCTCATATGAACAGTGATATACAATATGGTCCAATCTTCTCATTCTCTTTTAGTTTTAACCAAATGATCTTTCCCAAAGCAATTTAAACAAGTAGATTCTAATTGTTCTACTATCATGTGCTTCTATCTATACTGCCATGCCTTTTACAAAATCAAGACCCTTCTAGAGTATACAGTGCATGCTACTCTACTTTCTACTTAATACAAGAAAGACAAAATTTTGTAAAGAACTTGACATAGATGAGACTTCCTTCAATAATAAAGATCCTTGGGATGTTCCCTTTTCGACTTCCTCTCAGGTTCTCCCATTTCCTCAACTATATGAGCTTCACTTCTTTCCTTTCTTTTGTTGTTCACTTTAATGTTTGGACAATCCCTTTTATAGTGTCCATACTTATTGCATCCAAAGCATTGAATCTTGGACAAATTTGTCTTCTTCTTGGACTTTCCAAACTTCCATTTCTTCAACTTCTTAGTTCTTGCAATGAAGGCTTGAGATCTTTCATTTGATTCATTATCATCCTTTGCCTTGATCCTAGATTCTTCTAAGATACATTATGCCCACAATTCATCGAAGGGTGTAGTATCTTTCTTCGAGTAGATGGTTGTTGCAAAACTACTCCAATTAGGTGGTAAAGCACTCAGTACACATATAATCATCTCAGAATCTGTAACAATCTCTCCAAGCCTTTGCAATTGATCTCTTATTTCTGAGATCTTCATTAGATAGGTGGCCAAGTCTTCATCCTTTGATTTCCTTATTCTATATAGTTGATTCCTCAAGGAAATCTTTTGACCTTGTGTACTTGTAGAGTATAACTTTACCAACTTATCATACATAGCCTTTGATGTCTTCAAATCAGCAACAAAGGGAACAAGATGATCTTTGAGGGATTCAATGATGATCCTGTGTGCCCTTCTGCCTTCTTGTATTTTGCTGATATTTGAGTCTTTTCTTTGTTTGGTACAACTACTTCTCCCATGATATACTCCATGAATTCATTCTCTGTGGGTGCCAAGTCAATCCTTTTCTTCCATGCTAGGAAATTTGCTTACCCAACGAGCTTGTTGCTTTACTTGCAAAATGTAGCCATGTGATCTGTAGATTGAGTCATATAAAACAATCTAACACTTACTTATCAACCAAGAGTCCTTCTTGATGATGTGTCCATCTATCTTGATGTTTTCAAGACCTTCAAGGAGACTCTAATGATGCCCTAGAAATATGTCTTCTAGGATGCCTTCAGCAACGATGTCTTTGAACCGCTTCAAAGAGTGAAAGGTGATATCAAGATTCCTTGATGCTTCCTCTTCTTCAAGATGATGCACTAGAGAATCTTCAACAAATACTTGTCCTTCCTTCCTTTAATGAGACCTTTGATGATGAGGTCTTCATTAATGAAAGCTTGATGTAATAGCCCTCCATCTAGATCAATAGGTCTTCTTCTTTTTCTTGTGTCCTTCTACGAATGATTCCCCTTGACAAACAAAACCTTCTTTGTGTCCTTTCAACTGCCTTCTCTTGTTAACCTCGCTCTGATGCCATGTTGGAGAATGCAATAGGGCAACTATTAATTCAATTTCTCCTTAATCGTAATAATTGCTTGTGTACTTTATTTATCTTCTTATGTTTCTTTATTAGATCTTCTTCATCACACAATTATCAAGAGCAAACAGAGTAAAGACAATGGACACATAAATTAGGCTCCAAGCCAGGTTAAAACCCCTCCAAGGGGAAAACTCAGAAAATCTCTTCTATTCTTATAGAATATGCTTCAAATGAGAAAACCAAAACCCAAAACCAAGTCCCCTCCAAGCACCAAATCAACCGTCCAAGAAGCCTTTCCAATTAGGTCAGAGATCAGCGAAACAACAAGGATCAATTCTGCTCCGACCAACACCCAACTTCAACTTCGACCCCCAACTTCGACTTGCAACTTCGGCCTAGTAGCAATTGCAGAAACCCTAGCTTCTTCGCACATGTGAGAGAAAAATAGCTCAAAACAAATATTTCTTCTTCTCCTTGAATTCTTCTTGCCTTTTAGACCTTCTTGCTTCTTTGATGTTGCCAGCTTCAGATTGAAATTCTTGATGAGAGAGATCCAATTGGTGATCAAATGAGGTCGATGCTTCTTCTATTTATACACATCTGAGGGGTTCAAATTCCTTCTTTTAGGTCGATTTGTCATTTCTTGGGCCGACTTGTGCTTGGAGGTTTCTAGGACTTTCTAGACTTAAAAGCAATATTTTTTACATGTTACATCTTGCCCAATAGGGTCTTATATAAACATTATAGTCTCTCTTGACTTGAGAAGAATATTCTTTTACTATGACAAACCCTAGAAGCATGAAGAAAATGCTTGACCTAAATGACCATCAAAATGGAGCTTGAAATCCATGCTTTAAAAATAATATTTTTTTTTTTTTTTTTCTTGTAACATAAGATGTAAATGATGATTTGATTACATTGACAATTATGAAGACCAAAACTAGTTACATTGTCCAACACCTTCTAGATGCAATTAAAGACCTCCTTATACCTAATGTGTTAAGGAAGAAGTTTTCCTATGAGGTGTGGGAGTCCCTATAGATTTCAACCCTGTACAGAAATCACTTGCAAACAAATTCTTAAATAAAAAAAAATATACAATGGTGAGAAGGTAAAATATCATAGAGATTTTCTCATGGAACCCAAAACGGGAAAGCCAGATTGATTTTTCATTATGTTCCTTTCAATGTTACAATACATATATATATTTATGCAGAAGCATTCACAACCCAAATCCATTAAGTACAGATTAGAACATAATCGTTGTTCCCTTGAGTGGATCTATAAAATACCATGGGAAAAAACCATCATGCCCAAAACCATGCGCAAAAACCATGCACAAAACCATGGGTAGGTCTGCCCAACTATTATTGGGTCCAAATAAAATTATTTTGCCTAGCGCGCTGCCCCAGACCTTGTACCGCCCCCCTGCGACGCCGTCGCTACACCTAATGCAACGTAAACACGCGTGGGGATAGTGGTGGAAAGAATATAACACACCCAACATTCTCCCACTTGTTGTTTTCTTTCCAAACAGGTGGTCGCAGGAGTGCATAGTCATTAGTCTAGGCCTGGAATGCCCATTATTTCTTTACACCAAGAAATCTTTTCAGTGCTCACACACTTTGTCAATGCATCTGCAACATTTTTCAAAGTGTCCACCTTTACTAACAACACCTTTTTGTCTTCAACCATATCTCTCACAAAGTGATATTAAACATCAATGTGCTTTGTCTTCGAATGATATACAAGGTTCTTTGCCAAAAAAATTGTGCCTTGACTGTCACAGTCTATCCTTATAGCTTGCTATACCAACCCCATACTTGAACACAATCTCTACAGCCAAACTGCTTTCTTGCTTACATGAGTGGCTGCCATGTATTCAACCTCTGTAGTTGAAAGTGCTACCATAGACTGTCTCTTACTCATCCAGTTGATTGCTCCTCTAAATAGGTTAAACACATAACCACTTGTAGATATTTTCCGATCCAGATCTCTAGCCCAATCTGCAATCAAGAAAGCCATGTATATCCAAAACTCTTTCCAATCCTAGTGTTCCTTGGTAGCACAGACCATAATCACTAGCACCACGCAAATACCTGAAAACCCACTTCGCTACTGTCTAATGCTCCTTAGTCCCTAATGGTAACATAATGTGCAAATAAAACCCCTATTGGTGACAAGCCCACCAAGCTAGCTCACAAGTGTAAAAATAAGCCTCACAAGGGGCCAAAGAATAATATGTACATGTTGTGGGGCCCTCCAATGGCCTAATAATGTCCTGAAGTGCCATACTGACGAATAAATTCCTCGAAATATGATGGATAAGGGGGTGGCCCCTTGTTCTCCAAGTAGTAGACTTGTGGTGCTCCTAGTGGGTCTGAGGGCACATAAATGACCCCATGGGTATCCATATGAATTAGAAATACCTGTAGATCCTCTGTAAGGGTCCAAGTGGTGGAATGAATCCTGCCATAACATCGTACAAGTCCTGGGACACCTGCCAAGAGTGTGGGGCTCCTGTGGGTACTTGCTTAGGCATAATGTACCAAGCATATCACCATCATCCCAAATGTGGATCGCTAGTAGTCTCTGAGCATTGATGAAGATCCATGGAGTGTTGTCTGATGATGTGGAGGCCAATGGCTCTCTATGCACACCCTATATGTGCCAATGTAGACCTTTGGTGGTTAGGATCCTGTATAGGCAGACCAAACCCAAATGGAAACCACCTAAATCCTACATAAGATCCAATGCGTCCCCTAGGCTTCTAGTACAACCAATTATTAAAATAATCGGGTAAAAGAGTTTATAAATCATGGATAACAAAGTTGGGCACTTCATAATGGCATGCCCTTTCGTAGTGGGCTTTAGCATGTGCTAGTGTCTCCAAGCTCCGTGGTTTCAATCCTTAAAGGAGATAGTATGTCCAAGGTACATCCCTCTAATGGGGGTGGCAAGTGATAAATAAGTGGAATGGAATAGAGAATGAGAGGGGCAACCTTGGGACACATATTGGGGCATAGGGGTAGTTGGATAAGGGGAAGCCCACACATGGGTATGTAATGTGTAGGAGGGAGCAATCGTGGTACACGAGGTGCCCAGACCTTGATTTTTCCACCCTTCTTTATATGCCTTTTGCCTTTTATTAATTTTCTTTCATTAACTGCTTGGGGCTCAAAGGACAAGAGCATGACGTGTAAGATATAGCAGTGATTACCCCCTTTTAGGTAGGGCGGTTCATTTCCCTCCAGGGGTTGAGACAATCATGGGTTCCTAAATGATAAAGGAGGCTCATCTAGGGCTTATGGAACTAGGGTGATGACCATGGATTGGGGTAGAGCTCATGTATTGGCTTTTGCCCACATGCTATTTATTTTGCCCCGACCATGTTTTGCATTTTGTGGTACAATTTCTTGTTAAATGTGGCCAATTATACTTTTTTCCTTTTTCTTTTAGCTGCTAAAACTTCTGGGGCATCATTCCAGGCCTGACCCAAGGTGGGGGCAAGGGGATAGGGAGGTTGGCCCTATGTGGACCCAAAATGGAAATGTGGACCCAGGTGGGAGAAATGATGAATGGGGGTATAATGAGTGGAAAGGGAGTAATATATGCGGATAAAGGAGCAGGACCACACACTTAAAGTCGGGGTTTCCCAAATAGTACCACCCTAGAACCAAATGGTCAATAAAGGAGATCCCACGAGACTAAGATCCAAGGGTAACATCCAAAAGAGATCAAGGGGACAAGAGCACAAACTAAGTCCACTTTTTTCGCCAAATCCCCCCACCAATCCATACCCAGGAGTATCCATGATAAGTAAACCCAATACTCAATTCCCAAATGACAAGACATACCTTTAGATTTGGGAGGCCCACCCTCAAACATACGATCAATACAGGTGGGTGAGGGACCACATGGCTTGCTCAGGTGGCAAAGAAATGACACAACGAGCTAGTACGAGGCTGCAAGGCGCTGCTGGTTGAGGTTCATCATGGAGAAAAATTTCTCTTGGGGATATCACCCACGAAGTGGTGGGTAATAAGTAGATTTTATTTGCTTGCAAGTATCACATTATCACTAAAGCGTTTGTTCAAGTTGATGAGCAGTTGTTTCATTTGTTACACTTGCTAAAGCTATTACTTGCCAACATTACTTTTGGAAACATCTATCTTGTGGCACTTGGTTACTTTCCAAGCTGTTTTGCAAAGGTGTACCTTCACTTGGAATACCCTTGTCAAGTAGTTATATTTGGGCAATGCTCTTATCTTGCTATATTTGTGGATGCATATGCTCATTGAGCCTGTAATTGTGTTTGGATGCTACATATAATTCAAGTATCTTGTATTAACTCCTAGATAACTAATTTGCTAGCTTTGAGCTAGCTGAACCTTAGGCATATTTTAGGGTCCACCCCCCTTGGCTTCGCTAGGAGTAAGCCTAGGCTGAGTTGAGAATTGAGGGATAACCTCAACTCAAAACTTGCCCCCCAGGCCACACCAAGTGGAGTTAAGGACTTTCTCCATGTTAATCCCAGGTGTGGATGAAGGTGAAAACAAAGGGAAAAGAATTCGCATTGCTGCGAAGCCATCCACTCTCCTTGCATGGTTGGTAAGCCATCCACTCTTCTCTTGGTCCAAAAACATTGCACAATGGCCGCTAACATCCATCGAGCAACTACAAAGTCGATATAATTGTCAAGAAAAAGGGTTGCAGTTTGAAATTCTGCACAAGCAATGTCGTTATTATTTTTTGAAGATATTCTGTCGCTAATACATACCAATTGAAATAGCGACAATCAACCATGCTATGCTAATTAATCTAATTAATCAATCAAAAAGGTGGTAAACCAAAGTGACCCTTCAATAGCAAATTAAGGAAACAATTATTTCATTCACAAGTCACCAAATCTCACGTCGTTTGGATATGTGACACATCTGTACGATACAACACCCAAATTTTTTGTAGTTCATACAATAGCTGAATTGTTACAATCGATAATCCCTGTGAGTAACACATGAAAGTAATCATTTCAAAAAAATAAATCGGCCCTTACAGAATTAAAAATGTCACACTGCTTGGTGAAGCATAGCTCTAATACCATAGTCACAACTTAATCGAGTCAAACATCTATTAGCTATTAGACTTTTTTTAATAATTGTGTATTGGGTAATTATGTATAATTAATTTAAGCTGAAAAATAAAATGAGAATAATGCTTTAATAAAGTGTTAAAGTTTACTTAAAATATTAAGTTACCTTTAAAATACTATTATATATTATAAATATAAATATATTGTATAGATTCACCAGCAAGAATCCAACAACAAGAGATTTATCAAGGCAAATCTTCTTCTAGACTTCGGCCTTTCTCATCTTCTCCATCTTCACAGTGATATTCTAGACCAAATAAATCATCCAAGTGTGTGGCCAAATGAGCTCCATTCATCCTCTATTTATACAATTTAGAGGGGTGCGAATAGACATATCCATTGGGGCAAGGCCGACCTGTCATGTAAGCCGACTTGGCATCTAGAGGGATTTCTGAGCCAAAAGTTAGATTTGAAACTTCTTTTTCGTTTTCTTTTACAATAGGTCCAAAATAGGACTTTGAGTCTTTGACTCAAAAACCTAAAAGCATGAAGAACATGCTTGTCTAGAAAATAATAATAATTTTCGTTTTCCTTTTTCTTTTGTTTTTTTACATAAATACAAAATGGTACAAATTATGAAGACCGAAACTAGTTACATTCTCCAACACTCCCTCTTAATTAGGGAGGTATTCATGATTGTATACCTGGTACAAGGATATTCTGAAACTGAAATATTATCATAAGAAGAGTATCATAAACATCATGTACAATGCTAAGGATCTAGATACCATCTAGCTATCTGCCAAGGTATCAACCCATTTAGGTACCGTCTAGGCTACCTGCCAAGGTGCCATCCCAACAGGGATCCAGGTGTCATCTATGCTACTTGCCAAGAGACCAGGTGTCATCTGGGCTACTTGCCAAGACCTCAACCCTAACAGGGATCTAGGTATCATCTAGGTTACCTGCCAAGATACCAACTCAATAAGGATCTAGGTGTCATCTAGGCTACCTGCCAAGACATCATCTTAACAAGACACTAGGTGTCATCTAGGCTACTTGCCAAGACACAAACCCTAACAGGGTTCTAGATATCATCTAGGCTACCTACCAAGATACCAACAGGGATCTAGGTACCATCTAGCCTACCTACCAAGGTACCAACCCAACCAGGGATCTAGGTATCATCTAGGCTACCTACCAAGATACCAACCCTAATGGTACCATTATACACCAGGGAGGATATATGGAAAAGGGAATATATCCAGTCTCCCTCTCAACTAGGGAGATGTGTCCAACATCAACTACTTTGTTCTTCTTGTGGAGATCATAGGCTCCTCCTTTTGCGTCATTATGTCATCAGAGAACTTCAGCCTTGCTGAACATCATGGAGCCATTCTTTAACACTTGTGACAGGGTCTAGGTCATCAAACTTGCACATCACTTTCGTATTGTCATCATCAATGAAGGCATTTTATTGATCCTTTTTCAACTTCAAGTTGATCATAGCTTCCTTGTGAATGTGATCTCCTTGTTGTTTTACGAACTTGATCTTCAGGTTATTTTCTCTCACTGCTAACTTTCAATCGTAGGATGAACACATCTTGTCTTTATAGTTGCCAGGCATCACATCTTGAGCTTCCCTCTACATACTTCATTCATATAGTTGAACTTGCATCAACTATCATCATGGGTTCCTGCAACATCCTTCGAGGTAGCAAAACAATATGTTAATTAGATAACCAACACTAAATATAACATTAGACTTACCTCATCATGGCCACTTTCTTTTCATCAACATCTTTAAGGTCCATATCCACATGAATCAGAGTGCCCTAGGATTGAACTTGATTACTGAGTTATCATTTTTGTTTCGAAAATTAAGCTAGATGTTGATCACTGATATATACATCAACTCTAGTGAGAACTTATTAGTAAGTGAAATTCATCTCCATAAGCATCAGATGAAAGATTCTCTATGCATAATTTATGACCAACTTTTCTTACAAGATGTTGTGAATCCTATCCAGAAGTTATATACATTCTTAATCTTACACACAATCATCTAGCTACATGTGATCTGCAACTAGACCAACTGCATTCGTTCATTCATTCAAGAGTATTGTTTCCATATGATATGGAATATATACCGATCCTTGTCATAATGCTTTTTCCATGAATCTCCAAAGTGATGGTTCTTATAGGATTTGAGGATCCAACTTATCAAAAGTGACTACCTCTAACATAGTGTTAGACAATGTATGGATGAACACGTATGCATAATTTTTCATTCTTAAAGAACTAGATGATTTCATGCATTTTAAACAAGTAGACTCTAAATGTGCTACTATCACATGCTTCTATCTTATGATGCCATACTAAATCAAGATTCTTATAATGATGCATGCTTACCCTTTTGATGCATGCTTGCCCATCTACTTGACCCAACAACTCTGAACCATGGTTGCGGGGGAGCTCCTTGGTTATTTCACAAAAATTTGTCACAAAGATGTTCCAAACGCAAATGTTTTACAACAAAACAATTTTTTTTGAGTAGGCAACCTAATATTCAAGCCTATGGCCCTAATATTGATATGCAATTCATGGTTAAAATTTTAAAGTAAAAGTGACATTCTCCTTTATCTTTCATTTTCATCCTTCTACTTAAATTTTTAACATTACCCTGAAATGACTCCAGATGTTTGAGAGTGGTTCCGACCTCATTGGATTTCATATGGAGAAAGTAGAATTTTAGATCTCACTCAAAATCCAACAGACTTGTGTTTTTCAGGATTCAAGATCGGGGGATTGTAATGTTTCCATTGGATTTTATCATGCACAAGGGTATGGAACTCATATTTAATCAAGAGCACCAAGCCCTCTATGTACCTTGATGTTAGTGACATTGGTTGTTGAACTCCTCTATCATGACCCTACTAAAAATGTACCCATCACTCAAACAAAATCTTGACTTGACATGCTACGTTTTTTCTATCTTATATTAATTTCTTAGAGCATGATATTAATGACAAAGATCCCAAGATAAGCAATGATGTTGATGATATGTAGTTATTTGTTGTAGCATGATTTTTTGGGATGCTAGAGGCCATCTAGAGCCTTTTTGTTGATGTATTTTTGGTTCAGAGATGGATTGCACTCGATGTTATTTTGGCTATGTACACCCTTACATGCTATATAAATGAGAACTTGCAACCTATGGACGTGGTTGATGAAGATAATAACTTCTAGATGATCTATGTTATATGGTTTAATCCATGTTTTTATGTTTTTTTTTATATTTAATTCATCATTCTACATGCTTTTGTTGACATGTATGCATCAAAATATATAAACATATATATTATAAAAATTCGCTCTCGATTCACTCCCGATTAAGGAGATTTTCAAAATGTCGCTCCTCGCTCCTACTCCTGCTTTCGCTCCCAAGCAATATTGCTCGACCTCCATTGATTTCGTCCTAACAACTGCTGTAGAAACCCTAATCTCTCTTCCTTTTGAGACCTTCCTAGAGCAAAATAACTCTCTCCAAGGTCAGCAAGGTCAAGATAAGGATTTTGCTCTACCCAACAACTTGTTCTTGCAATTTTGCTCCCTAGCAACAACTTCGCTCCCCAGCAACTCAGACCACACTACCTCTCTAAGGTACATACCCATCCGGATGTCCACAAGGTATGTCCTTTCAGGACTATTCTTATCTTGGATCTCCATATTTGAGTCCTCAAAGAATATCGGTCCTATTCGACAACTCTTCTCTTGGATTCCTGTCCCATCCTCAAAGAGTGTCGGTCTCTTTCCTTTCTTGGAAGCTATATCCTCAAGGAAGCCACAAATGCTTATCCAATCCTCCGTCATTCTCTCTTGATCGTTTGAAGAGGAGAATGCTCATATCATATCAAATATTACTCCCTCTCAAACTGGAGAGTACATCCCTATTGTCCCTTAATCTTGAGAATAAAATCTTGCTCCTTACTTAAGGGGACTTCTTTTGCTCCCTCCTAAAACCAGAGGATATTCCAGGCTTCTTTTCAGTTACCACAAGCTTCACTGGTTGTCTTCATCAGAGTATCAACTACTAGTTCTCCATAGCTACATGGCTCCCTCTTTCTTCGACATCTTTTGCTTTCACGAGGTATCATGGAGCCACCTCCACTCTTCGTTCTTGTCACAGGATCCAGATCATCTCTATTGCTCATCACTTTCATCTTCAACATGAAGGAATTGCTTCAAACCTTCCTAAACTTCAAATTAATCATAGCTTCCTCATGAAAGTGATCTTCCTTGACGTTTTGGTTATCTTCTCGCACAACTACCCTTTCAATCCCAAGATGGAATCATCTTGACTTCATAGTTGCTAGTTGCTAGATATTGAGCTTCCCTCAATGCTTTTCATTCATATAGTTGACCTTGCCTCATCTGTCATCATCTATTCCTACAACATCCTTTTCCCGGTAGCCAAAAATAATATGTTAGCCAGATAATCAAACCATGAAATAGACTTGCCTCACCACGGTGACCACCTCATTCCATCAACATCCTCATCGACCATCCCCACTTGATATTTCCTTCTTGCATCAAAATGCCCAAGGATCGAACTAGATTACCAAATCACATTTTTTTTGCAGAGATTATACTAGATGTTAGTCAATATCAAATACATATTCTAGGGAAAGTCCTAACCTTTTATACATTCTCAAGTAAGTCAAGTTCTATCCTTTACCAGCATCATAAATACTTAAGCATATCTTTTCTAACCAAATTTATTCCACATGGTTCCCATACACATGGATCTTATCTAAAGTTTAATTTTCAACATACATTCCTATGCTTTCATCCAATTGTCAAGCTACCCATATATCTTGTTGAGAAGTCTAGGGCATTCAAAGTTAACAATTTCTCTACTTGATAAGTGCTTGTGATGCACTTTTACTTCTTATCTTATAGTCTTTTCTTTGTTAGCTTATTAATGTGTTCTTTTATCAAGACAATTACCAAAATGCATAATAAAGGACAAGTGACACACTATGTAGGCTTCTCCAGCTAGGGCAAAAACCTCTCATTTCTTGAGAGGAAAACCCGATCAAACTTCTTCTTCTAGATCTTCAATTGATAAGTACCAAGACCTTGACTCTGGTATCCTTTCAAGAACCTTGTCACCAACCTTGATGCTCTGCCTCTTCCTTTCCTTGCCTTCCTTCTTGATCTTGAACTGCTCTCCTCAGCTTCTACTTAGAGAAACTTGGTCTCTATTCTTCTCACTGCTCCTCCTAGACTTCCCTAGAGAATCTCAATGTCTAGGTCTTCTTTAGAGAAACTCGGTCTCTATCTTTCTCGGCTTCCCCTAGAGAATCTTGGTCTCTAGGTCTTCTACTTCAACCTTCCCAGAAGAATCCTTTCTGCTCTAGAATAAACCCTTTTTCGTTTGCCCAGAAGAAACTTTTCTATCCTAACTTTGCACTGCCCAAAAGAGACTTCGCTGCCCCAGAAGAAAGTCCCTTTCGCTGGCCCAGAAGAAAGTTGCCCAGAAAATACTTTCGCACTTCGCTTTACTGCTCCTTCTTCGCACTTCTTGTTATACTTTCTTCGCACTTTTTTCTAGACTGAATTCAAGTTGAGTTGCTTGTCTAGAATGGAGGCCGAGTTCTTCTATATATACCCTTCTTCACATGACCTTTAGGCCTACTTGACAGCTGGAGTTAGGCCGACTTCATCTAGCAGTTTCCTCATCGTTTGTAGGCCGACTTGAAGAGGTTAGGTGACAAGTTCTTAGAGGATACTTTTACATACACACAATGACCTTTTACAAAGTGTAACGTGACTTCATTTACATGACAATGACTCTTACATTTTATGACTAGATGACAAATAAATCCTAAAGACTCTCAATGGGAGTCTTGACTCAAAAACAAAATCTTTGCTCATGAAACCCATGAAGCAAGTCAATAAAATAATTTCATTTTTCTTATCTCATTACATAAAATCATATTTACATGTCATTATGAAGACTGAACCTAGTTATACTTTTCAACATATCTCACATAAAGTTTGTATCCTGACCCATTGTGATCCTTCATCCCTTTTTACCAGGATGTTTCCACATTACATAGAATACATACTATTCCTGTCATGATGCTTTTCCCAAGGACATTCGAATGATGGTCCTTCTTGGATCTTGGTGATCCATTTCAGCAAGATGACAACCTCTAACATAAAGTTAGATAATATTTGGATGAACACTATGCAAAATGGTCTAACATTTTATCCTAGATGTCTCTACTAAGCAACATTATCATATAAATTCCAAACATGCTACTATCATATGCTTCTATCCTATGATGCTTATGCAAAACATATCATCTAAAAGAGAAACATTCATAAAGAACCTAGAAGTTAGTGAACCTTCTTTAGTAGTAAAGAATCAAGATCCTTCACTGCTTCCTTCTTTGCCTTCTTCTCAGTTTCTCCCACAACTTCGGCGACATGATCTTCTCTCCTATGATTTTCTAGTTTGTTTGGCTACATCATAACTGAATTATTAATGACTTTACGCTTTGCCTTTTGCATATATAAATTAACTGCAAATTAATTTGATTAACACTCGTTTGCACTTTGAAATTTGATTATGTAGTATTTATTATTTTGCCTACATCATAACTTAATTATTGATGACTTTCAAGAATCAAGGCTTTGTCTTTTCCATATATCCACAGATTAACTGGATTAACAATTGCTTGCAATTTAAATAGTGCTTTTGTAGTATTTAACTGCTGCTTAATGTTTTATGTTTTGATAGGTTTCTGTCATACAGCCAGTCTCTGGGTGTGGCCTGGCAATGCTTTCTGTCTTTTCACATTTCTATTTAAAGGAGGCTATGAATCTGCTTGACTGGATAGGTGTTGCTATGGCTGCCACTGGCACAATAGGTATAGTTCAAAAGTGTTTCTGGTTTTACAGTTTAAAGTAGCTTTGGGTTGGTTTATTATAGCATGTTGAATCGCTATGTTCCAATTAATGCATGTTAACTGCTTTTTTTGGCTGGTTATTGGGATTAAACTTGATACAGAGCTAGGCAAATCCATGGCCAACTCTGTTGGACTATATAAGAGGAAGGAAGATTAGCCTACCAATCTTTTAGCTGTTTACAGAGTTGACAAATAGACAATTCAGTATAATTTTGATGAATATACCTTTTCTCTTTTAAAAGAATGCAAGATTCTGCAATAATTGAATCAGATTCACCCCCACCATTCCAGATCTGAAACATGTTCTTTTAATGTGGCCCCATTGAGACAAAAAAATTAATATCAATTATCCTATTTATATCTCAATGCTATGCTTAGCCTTTTTTTCTTGTTCTAATCTGAGTTTAATTTGAAGTGTTACTATTGGCTTTCAGCTTTTTGCTGAATCAGATGATTAGCTATATTGTTTTATTAATATTCGATTTAGCAAATTAGAACTAGTTATGTTCATTGATAAGATATGGGCTGAGATTTCTAACAACGATCTTTCTTCTTAGTAGTAAATGTGTCCAAAATCCAGACTACAACTTCTGAAAAGCATCAATGCGAAATGGTTTCTGTAAGCACTGAATCTAGAATACAAGTAAATATCAAGGCAAGTTAATTATCATGATCTCTCAAAGATTGCATTTTATGCCAAATAACAAAGGAAATGACAATGACGACGATGTCTAGAGGCTTGGGGTCTAGAGGTGGAATTACAAGCACGAAAAATTACAATTATGAGAGTATACGGTGAGCATTGTTGCTTGGAACTGTCTGCTTTTTTCTCATCTGTTTTCCCCTAGTAGAATGCCCTAGGGAGATTTAACTTTTCCTCAACTGCTATGGTTTTGTACTCCATGTTAGTTTAGCCTTATGACATGGAGTGCTAGCATGTTTGTTATCTAGCAGAGGTGCAAGACAATATTGTTAGACACCATACATCCTGTTGCCACCTATATTGCAGGAGGGTTGTGCATGTGATCCTTGATCACTTGAGTCCAATTTTTGCAGGTTGGGACTTTGATTCTAGCCTTCAAAAAGGTTGGGATTTTGGTGGAGGCAGCTGATATGGTGGGATGGGAAGTAGCTTATGTGGTTGATTGTCATGGCTTGATTCTTTCTTCATGGTGACAAATCTTGGTTGATGGAGCTTTAGGGATAGAATTTTATGAGCTTAATACTCCTTGATTCTATGATATATCATTGGTGGATGCATGGTATGATCCTAGTACATTATGATATTGTAAGGATGCAACACGTGATTCCCTTTGGTTATAATTTTGGTTTTATGGTGGTTATGCTAGCATGTTAGGTCTCTATAATACTAGTGTAGCCTCCTTATTGTTATTGTTAGAGTAGCCCCACTTATTGTTATTTTTGTGCCCATGTGGTCCCCATATTGTTATTGTTGTGCCCCATAGAAGCCCACTATTGTTATTGTGTGCCCTTACATGATTCTTGTTATGTAGGGTTTGATTATATTGTGACCCTTTAGACTCTTATATATACCAAGGAGGTCTTTTCATTTGAATCATCTAAGGATTGTTCATTTATGTAATGTAAAGGAGGTCACCGCCTCGAAGAAGCTCATTTTAAGTCGTTGATCTATCTTTTCTTCTGTTTTGTGATCTGGTTGCATATCATTTGTTATCAGACTTTGGATTCTAGGGTTTTGCTACTTCAAATAGTTCATCTTGGCATTCTCTATAATTTTTTTCTATGAGACTTCAAAAGCTAAAATTTCGACCACGTGGAGCCGAAATCTTGTTGTACTTCATGTAGAAATTTCAAATCTTGGTTAGCTATATTTTTTGAGATATGGGTTGAAGAAGTTAGGGTTTTTGTAGGCTCCATAATTCAGTCTCGAACAGGTGACTTAGGGAAAATCGTCATAGCTTTCTCTACAAGCATCGGATTTGAATTTCATGAAAAGTGACTAAAATGCAGGGATTGCAGTTTTTCGTGTATCACTTTTAGGGCCAAAGGTTGAAATAGTGACACGTGGCATTCCATACAAGTTCGCTCTACTGAGCTAGCCCATAATTAGGTCATCATGGGAGATTGTGCATAGCTTTATCTTGAAGAATCCAATCTTGGTCTGACTTGTGGTGTTGGAAAGAAGACTCAGAGGGCTACCACAAGACGAAATTTCAGACTTCGGAGAGCTGAAATTACAGAGATACATCAGTTTCAATATGGAGCTCCTAAAAAGCAAGAAAATTGTGTGTATTTTTTTTTTTAAATTTTGCGTAACTTTTGTATGAAAAATCAGTTTGAAGTGATTCAAAGGGCATAGTGAAGCATATATATTATTGTTTGATTCCAAAATACCTCGAAAGAAAAATGGACACACCTAGAAATTAACTAGAAAGCTCTACTATGATGCATGAAAAAGAGGAAGAAATATAACATGATATATCAAAATTACGAGATCCAGTGCAAAAAATTTTGCTCTTTAATTTCGCTCTCGCAAAGAGTAACAAAAAATGAAATGGAAGCGAAGATGGATGGTTTAGAAGCAAAAATAAAATGCAACATGGAAGGTCTGAAGGATGGTTTAAAAATATACATGGAAGTTTTTAAAGTAGACATGGACATGATGAATGTCAAGTTGGAAGGATTGACAAAGTTGTTGCAAGAAAGGCTTCCCAGTGGCGACAAAGTAATCCATGAAAATCATGATGAGGATAAAAGGAATATGAATTATGATTTTAGAGATACCAATGTTGGTTTTAAGACCCACCACATTCCAAAGATCGATATGACGAGATTTGATGGCAATGATCTGGTAACATGGATACTACAAATGGAGCAATTCTTTGATCTACATGATGTACCAGACACACAAAAGGTACACATTGCATCTTTATATTTAGAGAAAATCAGTGTGTGTGGTATTGATGACTTTTTTCTCATAAATCAATTGTCACTTGGACAATTTTTGCAAGAATTGGTAGCACATTATGAGAATACAAAGAGCAATAACTTCTTTAGCCAATTGATAAATCTCAAACAAAAAGGTTAAGTGGCAGAGCACATTGAGGATTTTTATGATTTTAGAGATACCAATGTTGGGTTTAAGACCCACCACATTCCAAAGATTGATATGACGAGATTTGATGGCAATGATCTGATAACATGGATACTACAAATGGAGCAATTCTTTGATCTACATGATGTACCAGACACACAAAAGGTACGCATTGCATCTTTATATTTAGAGAAAAATCAGTGTGTGTGGTATTGATGACTTTGTTCTCATAAATCAGTTGTCACTTGGACAATTTTTGCAAGAATTGGTAGCACATTATGAAAATACAAAGAGCAATAACTTCTTTAGCCAATTGATAAATCTCAAACAAAAAGGTTAAGTGGCAGAGCACATTGAGGATTTCCAAGGATTGAATATCAAGGTAAATGGTATTCCAGAGGAGCATAGGATTGATGTCTTCATAGGGACTTTAAAGGATAACATCCAATGTGAGGTTCGCCTTTGGGAGCCTAGTTCATTGGAGAAGACATTCAAGGTGGCAAGAAAATTTGAAAGAAAAATTATGGCAACAAGGATGTATACCACTCACAAATATAAAGATGGAAGTGTTGCTACTCCTAGCCTCACACAACCTATGAGGTTGACACCACAACAATTGGAGGAAAAAAGAGCAAAAGGGCTATTTTACAGTTGTGATAGCAAATACACTAAGGGTCATAAGTGTGCTAAGAAGAAATTATTTTACATAGATTGTGAAGAGGAGGAAGAAAATGAACAAAAAACATCAAAAGGAGATGATCTACACCAGGAACCAACCCCAGAGAAAAAAGAAAGGAGTCCAACTATATCTTGTAATGCATTGGCAAGAATTACCACTCTTCAAGTCCTCAAGATAAAATGATATATCAAGAAAAAAAAGTTAATAGTGCTGATTGATTCTGGTAGCACCCATAATTTTATTCATTGTAATATAGCCAAGGAATTGAATTGCTTTCTATATCTATCACTAGAGTGTCAAGTGATGGTTGCAAATGGAGGAACTATAAATTGCTCAGGGAAGTGCCATAATATCAATCTAACCATGGGGGAATATGTATTGAATAGTCCAATGCTTTCCATTCCAATGGGTCGTGCTGATGTTGTATTAGGAGTCCAATGGTTACAATCTTTGGTGACAATAAATTTTAATTTCCAAGAACTTTTATTGGAATTTTCTTGGGAAGGAAAAGAAATGACTTAAGGGGCATTGCAGGGAAACCAAGGAAGATAATTAGCTCTAATGGCATGACAAAGCTTTTAAAGAAAGAACAATGAGGCATAATTGCATAATTATGCTCTCTAGATGTTCAAACATTGAAATCATCCGTTTCCCTAGATCTTCAAAGAATCTTGGACAATCATTCCAAGGTATTTGAGACTTCCAAAGGCCTTCCACCTATTCGTGATCATGATCATGCTATTCACTTGATTCCAGGAAGCATTCTTCCAAACATCAGACCAAACATATATCCCTATGCCCAAAAGAGTGAAATTGAATGCATGGTTGCAGAAATGCTGGAGGTAGGTATAATTCAACCTAGCCAAAGCTCTTTCTCTGCTCAAGTAGTATTGGTACACAAAAAGGATGGATCATGGCATATGTGTTCGGATTATAGGGAGCTCAACAAACTCACTATTAAAGATAAATTTCCCATTCTTGTCATTGATGAATTGTTGCATGAATTACATGGAGCAATTTACTTCAATAAGCTGGATCTTCATTCAGGATATCATCAAATTATAATGAAGACTGAAGACATTTTGAAAACAACATTCAGAACTCATGAAGGTCATTATGAATTTTTGGTCATGCCTTTTGGCCTTACTAATGCACCTTATGATATTTAAGATGGGAAATTACTGAGAGGTGGGGGGGGTGGTGAATCAGTGATTTAAATTCTTTGTGTTTGCTCAACTTAATCTTTTCCTTATGCAGTTAATGATTTATGTTTGTGCTCAATAATTATTGAATTCCTTTTGCAGATTTCAAGGAGAGGTTTGCAAATTTGTTTACCAAGAATTCAAAGCATTCACACAATACACAAGAATTAAATACATGAAGACACTAGATATAAGTGGAAACCCGGAAGGGAGAAAACCACAAACTTAAGGCTGAAAGTGATGTGAAGGCAAGCTGCTACTCCTTTCTACATCAAATTTTTGTAGGCTCCAACCTACAAGAGGCTCCTACCTCAAAGGAAGCTCCAACTCCCACAAGTTTTCTGCAGGCTACAACCCACAGGAGGCTCCTACCTCAACATGCTACAACATGTGCTTTTTCAAGCTGCAATATAGAAAAGAATAGAAATTTCTCAAGTTACACATGCTGGTCACCTCATATCAAATTCTGTTGTCAAGTTTTCTGCCGAACTGCTTCTTCTTTTCACTCTTTTTTTTTTTTCTGTTACTGCTCATTCATGCTTTGATGCAGACTCCTTCACCTCAAAAAAGATACATCTTTTTCATTCCATATTGTATATATTATAAGCAAGCCCTCTTGGCTATTTGTATTCTTTGGAGGAATATGAAATGAAACATAGTCTTTTGGACTTCCAAAACTGCTCACAAGCTTTTATTTTCATTTTCGGTTCTGAAAATTATTTGTAATATAAAATAGAGCTGAAATAACAACTCATTCAATAATAATTACAAGAGACAAATCAGATTTGGATTATCTACATTTTCTGTTCAAACAAATATATGTATTTCAGCTTTTGTCTCAATGTTTAGCCTTCACATTGATTAGCATAGTCTTTGCACTTCACATCTCTTTCAGCTTTTTATATTCAAGATTCAACATTTATGTACACTTTCCATTCAACATAAATTAATCGATCAGCTTGATTGACATCAATGCCTATATTGCCAACACCTTCCACATTTCAAGGTTCGATGAATTCCATTTTCAAACCTTGCCTTAGAAAATTTGTGTTAGTATTTTTTGATGATATACTAATCTACAACAAGTCTTGGAAGGATCATGTTCAACATGTTGACAGGGTGCTCAAACATTTGGAGGAGATGTAAAAACCTCCAAATGTTTTTTTGGGATACAAGAGGTGGAATATTTGGGTCATATTGTATCCCATTAGGGTGTTAAGGTAGATCCTAACAAAATAAAAGCCATCAAGGAATGAAAAATCCCCACAACCCTAAAGCATCTTCGAGGATTTCTCGGGTTGACAGGGTATTATCGCAACTTTGTTAAGAATTATTGGAAAATTTTAGCACCTCTAACAACATTATTGAAGAAAAATGCATTTTTTTGGACTCCACATGCAACTAAGTCCTTTTAACATCTTAAAGAGCCAATGTACCAAGCTCCAGTTTTAGCTACTCCAGACTTCACAAAAATCTTTATGGTGGAATGTGATGCCTCAGGAAATGGAATTGGTGTTGTTCTAATGCAAGAAGGAAGACCCATTGCTTTTGAAAGTCGTCCAATCAAGGGAAAGTATTTACACAAACCTATTTATGAGAAAGAAATGTTGGCAACACTACATGCCTTGAAGCAATGGCACCCTTTTCTAATGGGAAGACACTTCAAGGTAAAAACAAATCATGATAATTTAAATATTTATTGGAACAAAGATTATCTTCAGAAGAGCAGAAAAAATGGGTCACTAAGATTTTGGGCTATGACTTTGAAATCATCTACAAAAAAGGGAAGCAAAATGTTGTTGTCGATGCACTCTCAAGAAGGGATGAGGATGTGGAAGAATTGCTCTATGCCATTTCTATTATCCAACCTGATTGGATAACTGAAGCAAGGGAGGAATGGAAGAATGACAAAAATGTGTGGACACTCATTCAAAAGTTATAGTGGTGGCAATGGACAGACTGAAAGACGAAATTGGCCTAAACGCAGCCCAAAGAAAACTGGTTGTAGGCGTTGCGAAATATTTTTGTAGCGCCCTTTTAAAAAACATGTAGGTGCTACGAAATATTTTCGTAGTGCTTCCAGAAACTCTGTTTTCAGCTTTTGGAAGGCAAAACGACTTTCTCTTTCCGCAGCTCGGCTCTCCCCCATCCTAACACGTTTCCCATGCTTAAAGAACGATCTCCTCCCACATCTCTCCGTCCAACATTCCCTTTTCGATTTCAAAGGTCCGAATTTCAGTTGGAAAGAAAGAGAAACAAATTCCGCTTGCACAAAGAACAAAGTTGCTGCAAAATATAGTTCGGGGGTCACGTTAACAAGTACACAGAACTACGACAACTTAGAAATCAAATGTCTACAATAAGATAATGCCACAGGCTTTGGTCACACGAATTTTGGAATGTAATCACAATTCAAACCAGAGATAATAACACAAATTTAGGAATAAATGTGATGCGCACAACTTCTTTTTATTTATTTCACATGTATAGACTCGGAGGCAGGAGAAGAAGCTCTCTCTCATCTCCAATCGATGCCTCCTTTTATGCACAATCTTTGCAATTGATTCACTTCCCTTTCTCTCTAATTGAGGGAAGTCGAAAACAACAACAATTACTCTTGTATTCCTAGACTCTTCAACTTATTCGAATTTTGTATTTACATTAAGTATTTAAAATCTTTTCAAAGGTGACAAAATTGATTTTCTAGCTCAGCATGTGGCCACTCCACCACATTGTCAAGCTCCCTCCATTTCTTCATCATGAGCTTGGTCTAATGCTCCTGCATCATACTCCCCAGTAAGGAAAGCTCATGAGATCTTGTTCATAAGGTCCTCTACAGGGTATCTTGCCTTCTGTAGAGTTGCGAGACTCATCCATGTGGAATCCTTCATTGGACGGTCCTTCCACTTCACCAAAAATTCTAGATACTCTTATCCCTTGGTATGCTTTGCAACTCTGGTGTCCAAGATTATTTCAACTTTCGGATCCTCTGCCACAGGCATCTGCTTCATCCAACTCTGCTCACTGACTTCTCCATTGCTCCCATTCGCTGTGGTGGCACCTTCATCACCAACTTGGTAGTGGAACAAATCAACCACATTGAAGATAGGTGAGATACCTCTGCCCATAGGTAACTCCAATTCATAAGTACTCGCAAAAAAAATTCTGAGTATTTTGCAAGGTCCTATTTTCTTCATTTTGAGTTTGTTATACGTCCCTCTCAGAAATCTCTCTTTCCTTAGGTGTGCTAAGACCATGTCCCCTACCTCAAAGTTTACCTCTCTTCTTAAATCTGCTCTTTTTTTTTTACTTGTAGCTGCTGTCCTGTAGCTTCTGTTTGTTCTCCTCATGTAAGTCACTCATTACTGCTGCTAAATCCTCCCCATGAACACTCCTTTGTTCAAGTTTTCCCAAATCTCTTAGCTCACAAACTCCTCTAGGATGCATTTCATACAAGATCTGAAACAGACTCTTCCCGGTGCTCTTATTTAGTGAATGATTGTATGCAAACTCAGCTTGAGCTAACACACGATCGTACTGCTTGGGATGCTCTTCCACAAGACTCCTTAATATGTTCCCTAGACTCTTGTTCACAACTTCAATTTGCCCATCATATTGTGGATGATAAGCTAAGCTGACGTTCAATTTTGTTCCAAGCTTCTTCCACAAATTCCTCCAAAAATGTCCTGCGAACATGCTATCCCTATCAGTGATTATATTCTTTGGCAAGCCATGTAATCAGAGAATCTCATTGAAAAAAAAATGAGCCACATGTGTAGCATCACTAGTCTTGCAACATGGGATAAAGTGAGCCGTCTTCGTAAATCTGTCCACAACTACAAGTATAGAGTCTTTACTTTGCTGCGTTCTTGGTAAACCCAAAACAAAATCCATACTCATCGAGTCCTATGGTTTGTTAGGAATGGGCAAAGGAGTATACAATCAAGAATTTTGATTTCTCCTCTTGACATGTTGATATACTCTGCATTTGCCTGCATATTTCTGCACATCAACTCTATTAAAATTGGCAATTAGGGCCAAATTCCACCTTGGGACAACTCAATTGATGGAGATGATGATTGCATTGGATTCCTCTTTTCGAGAGGTCCAAGATTGATATAAAGATCATCTTATTCAGACAAACAAAAGTGTGATTTTAAATTTATGACCACACATGTGCAAATTGTTCAGGTCGGCCTTAGCTAAATGTAGGCTTAAGAAGCCCAATGGATGTGTCTCTTCACCCACAACAAAGTGTATAAATAGAAGAGACCTCACACCTCATTTGGACATCCATCACTCACACATTATTCTCTCTCTCTTCATTAGATTGGTTTGTACAACTCTTGGGAAGCCTCTTTCTCTCTCACACGTGCGACTAGGAGGAAATATTTTATGGGCAGAATTACAGGCTGAATTTCAGAGTTCAGGAATAGGTTTGACTAGCGTTGACCAAGGTGCGTTTGACTCAGTTTGACTTTGGTTTTTGGGTCAAAGATTCGTTTTTCTCAAGCCGCATTACTGGGCACAAAAATAGAGGTATTTTGGGCTAGTTGACCTACGTTGACTTCAAGCTTGACCGCAATAAATTAAAACAGTCTTTTCTCTCCTTTGACCAAGTCTGACTGCGCTGTTTTGGGCTGAATTTATCCTCTTGATCAAGCCGAGTTTGACCAAGGAAGACCGAGCTGCTTTAAGGAAGAATTGCTATTGTTTTGACTATTGTTGACTTTCTGGTTAGGGCTAAAGTTTGACTGTAGTTGACTGCAGAATTTGATAGGGCTAATTTGACTTTGTATTGGGCTAATCAATTTAACTTTTGTACTCTCTCACTGCTGAACTATTGAATAATAATGAGAAGATTTGATCAAAGGGTTTTCCCCACATGGGGTTTTTCCATGGTATCCGCCAAATCCGGTGTTCTCTTGTCTTGGCTTGTCCTCTGCATTTGTTTTATGTTCTATTTGCATTTACTGTCAATATGATTTATGGTTAATGTGATTGCTATTGGAAATAATTGGAAATTGGTATTGGGCTGCTAAAGGAACATTGAAGTAAATTGTGCTAACTAAGCATAGAACATACCATTGTTATCTAAAATTAACATGGAATTAGAGCCTAGGTGAAGACAAAGCCCAAGCAAGGGTGAGAAAAGCAATACTAAAGAAAGTTGTTGGGCAATAATTTTGAGCTAACTTCAATGACGACTACATCATACTTCAAATCCGAGGACAAGCTCAAGAACAAATTCGACTATCATGCATGGAAGATGTCTCTGGATTTGACTTTGGAAGAGAATGACGCTATGGACTATGTAAAGGGAAGAGTGGTGGAGGCTCCTTCAAATGCACCTGTTGCTGCAAAAATAAAGTACAAGAAAGGTGAGGTCAAAGCTAAGAAAATTATTGTAGATTCCATTCACAAGCCTTTGGTTGCCTATATATCTGATTTGGAAGCATCTAAGGAGATGTATGATAAGCTGGTTAGGATGTTCAAAATAAACAATGCAAATCAAGTCCTCTTTCTCAAGAACAAGCTGAAAGATATCAAGATGGATAGAGGAGAGTCCATTCAATCCTAAATCATGAGGATTATCGAAATCAAGAATGATCTTCTATCTATTGGAGAAGTTGTTGGCGACAGGGAGCTCACTCTTATTACACTTGGAGGTCTTACAAGAGAATGGGATGTGTTTAACACCACCATCCTCAACAA
Organism: Pinus taeda; assembly: GCA_000404065.3. Lineage (NCBI taxonomy): Eukaryota > Viridiplantae > Streptophyta > Pinopsida > Pinales > Pinaceae > Pinus > Pinus taeda. The sequence continues at coordinate 161,730 of APFE031499798.1, forward strand.
TGACAGGATTCCGGGTTCTGATGAATTATTGGCTAGATGCACTCAAGAAGAAATAAGGATGATGGAAAGAGATAAGCCCTCAAATGGAAATAATGCTACCTCTTTCTCCGCTCATGCTAAAAAGAAGAACAATGTTGGTCGAAGAAGATAAGGTCAAGGATTTAAGTCGGGATTCAAAGAAGGAAGAAAAGGAAGATGCTTCAATTGCTACTGTTTTGACCACTATGCTAGAGAGTGTCCTCACAAGAAGGATACTCCAAGGGATGGTGACAATAACAACGAAAACAACTACAACAACTACAAAGGCAATGGAAATCAAAGGAACAACAAGTTCAACAAAAAAGAAAAAGGAATGCTCCCGCTGCTCGATATGGAAATGGTCGTCCTCCCAAAAGGTTGAAAAACTCCAGGTATGAGGAACCTAACGTTGTAGATAAGCAAAATGAATTTTATCTTATTTCTGCCCTCACCACTGCCTCTCCTCTGGACATTGGATAATTGGTTGATTGATAGTGGTGCCTCAAGGCACTTCACTATGTACAAAGAGGCTTCCTCAAATTTGGTTGAAAAGAAGACAAATTTGGAGATCATTCTTGGCGACGATGCCGCCTACCCTGTGAAAGGGATTGGGACTGTCACTTTTCACTTGAATCAAGGTCAAATCCTTCATCTACAAGAAGTATTGTATGTACTTGATTTGAAAAAGAACCTGGTATCTATTTCTGCGATGGAAGATAAAGGCTTCAAGGTAACATTCGTCGATGGGAAGGTACATGTTTGGTAAAGGGACTTGAAAGATGCATTTACACTTGAATTTAGGGTTGAAGGTCTCTATTGGATTGGAGGAAGTCCTTCGGGAGCTATGACTTGCGATACTTCTCTTAATCTGAATTATGGCACTAAAGATTTGCTCACCTTCATTACAAAGCCTTACTTAATGTAAGGAAGATGGTCACAGGTATGCTCGATTTCAACATAGATCATGAAGGAGTTTGTTAGGGTTGTGCAGCTGGAAAACACACAAGAGGACCATTCGCTTCAAATGAAAGTGTTAATCTAGGTTGTCATTGATGTCAATATAACAGTGTTTGTGATGGAAAATTCTTTGATACATGATTGCCCATTGATGCCCATTGATCATAATGCTCAAAGTTTGATATATGATGATATGATGAGATGGAGGACCCAAGTGGATTGAACAACAGGAGGTCAATTGAACAACAAATAACGCGTCAATTGAACAACAACTAAATGGCAATTGAATGGCAATTGAATGGCAATTGAACGTTAATTGAACGACAATTGAACAACAAATGACGTAGGAGGCCAATTGATTAACAATTGAACAACAATTGAACAACAATTGAACATCAAATGACGCAGTAGATCTAGTAAAGCAACAGGAGCAAGAAGCCAAAGAGTAAGATGAAGAGTTTATCGAAAGCCATCAAAGAAATAAGTCACAGGAGCAACAAGTATCGGAAGAGCGGGGGTAGGAAAGTACGAACTTCCTTGATTGTGACTGAAGTCTCGCACTCAATCCTAGCTGTCGATCTCATAGTCAACCCTTAGATCACGATCAACAGCGGGGGTTAAGGCTGTTTTTAATCCATGTGCCAGTCGAAGTCTCGCAAACTGTCGATTGCGAAAGGGCTGTGGACCCGACGGGTTTGTTAACAATTGTTTATTGAAATATCGCTTCCACCGCATCTCGAGTCTTAAAGCCTTGCCACGTTGAATGTTAGGCCCCAATTATTATATTGATGTACCCATGTAGTGCTCATATTGTTACTATTGTGCCCCATAGAAGCCCACTATTGTTATTATTGTGCCCTTACATTATTATTGTTATGTAGGCTCTGATTATGTTATGACCCCTTAGACTCCTATATATAGAAAGGAGGTCTTTTCATTTGTATCATCGAAGATTGTTCAT